>KV745085.1:0-46165 GCA_001692735.1 Lepidopterella palustris CBS 459.81 | reverse complement strand
AGCGCTATCGCGACTCCAAAAACTAGATAGAAAAGCATAATAGGCCTAGTAGATAGCTACACCAAAAAATCTAGCAATTTTATCGATTGTATGTGGCTGTAGAACCTCATTTGTAGGCACTGGCTGCCCTTCAAAATCGTGCGCGAGGTGGGACCGTGCGCAAGATGATGAAAACCGGTATTTAGTAGCGAGAGAAGCGCCTAGGAATTTTAGATGGTTCCTACTGGAGGTCTTTTGTAATAGGTGTTCCTTGGGGGTCGAGACGACTCTCTTTACGTTCGCCTTCATTGTTGATGCAGGGATTATTTTTTTTACCGGCTTTTTATCACTCGCTAATTATGTTTTACTTCTAGTAATGTGCATTATGTTCGCTTCGATATGACTTGTTCGGAATTACGTGCATATTTCACTCTTTAGACCCAGCATTAGGGCGACATTTGTAGTTGCAAATACTTTGGTCCTGTTCTCTGCTAACTGGTAAACTCTCATTCTGAAATGTGCGCATGGCGCATATTTCAGAACCTATCCCTAGCCCGGGCACATTGCATCATAGAGAGCGTATATCTCAGGATGGGCACTCATGATACGTTGGCAAAATTGATGAATTACATCGCCGCGATAAACGCAAGGAAAGGTAGTAAGTATCTCTTGCTGATCTGTGCAGATACAGAGCGGATTACGAGCGAAAGGTGGTCGAGAAAGCAGCACTGGGCATGAAGAAAACCAAATATCCGCCCCTTGGCGAAATTATACCTAAATCCCGAGCCCTTGAGATAAGGAGCTGGGAAACGTCCTGGCAGTCGATGGTGGAGCATCTTGGGTGGATCGACGCGATGCACAGTCAAAACGCGAGTCGACATCCATCGATTTTATAGTTACCTCTGCGCGCGAAATAGAAAACCCCGCAGAGGTATTTGAATACTTCCTAAGAGATTCAAACGGACAAACTATATACCCGAATACGAACTTCAGGTCCTCATTTTGTGGCCTTGACCGAGCCTTTGAACTTCTTCCTCTCCAAGGTGTTTCATCATATATAATTTTCTCTTACTTTACGCATAAAAGCCACTTCCTCTCTTTTGAATCGAGTCTTGTCGCGCAAAATCTCAACGCATCAAAAGTACCTAGCACTGGGCAAGCTTCAGCCCTACATCCTAGGCAGGACCGCATCAGCGGGTGCAACACCCGTGATGCATGTATCTGGATCATTCACGCATGGGAGCAAAAAAAAAAAAGGTGCTCGCTTGAACGACCCGGTGAGTTGTAGGACCTCGATATTGACGATATGGTGGAGCCTCTCTCTATTGCTACTGGTGTGCTGGGGTTATTGTCGGCATGCGTCAAGATTGGCGGAGAGCTGAAGAACTTCCATGATGGCGTGGCTATTGCAGATACCGCAGTCAAGGCACTACTGGGCGATGTCGAGAGTTTCGCCCAGGTCTTACGATTAATGAAGGATACCTTGGGACAGCCAGGAATTCAATCTTCACTTCAAGCCACGGGTCACATCGGAAACCATTGGAATGATATTTCAAAATCTATAAAGGACGGACAAAAAACTCTTGCTCAACTCCAGGAGACTCTAGAAAAGGTAGACAGGCGTGTCAATGTCCTAGACCAAACCCGGAAACATCTACGACTAAAAGGGTCCTCGGAAGAAATTGCATTGTATCGACAGCAGATAAAGTCTTACAGAGACACCATGCAGCTATCATTGCAAACCGTAATCCTGTAAGCCACATCGTACTTTTTTGGTCGTCTCAGTTTTCCAGTCTGACCACGTGGACAGGTGGAACCAGGTTACGGTCAAGGAGTCCGTAGACAAGATCTTGCCAAATCTAGAGGAAATAAACCACTCAATTAGGCGTATAACTTCCGAAATTGATGACCGTATGCACAATCTGCAGACTTCGGCTGAGTCCAGTATAACGCAGAGCCACATTCACAATCTTATCAATCTGAGGAACTGCGTAAAATCAGCAGCAACAGTTTACTCGTCAGCTTCAACAACATTAGGCGTAGACCACGCGGACCGATCTTCTGTCGGGCATGGATCTGAATTCGGTGACTGTTTCCCATCAGAGCCGAGCGAAGCGATGTTGAGGTGGATATCTTCAAATACCGTTTATGAGGTTGAAGAGGATCGCGGTGCAGTCATGGTCGCGCGGGAACGGAACGTTATGATTGGTACGCTTTCAAATCGACTCGATGAAGACGATGCCAGGAGTCAATCCGATTCGGACTCGGACCTAGAACTCGAGATTGTTCAAGCACTGATGAAGAGAGGAAAAGAGAAGCTCGTAACGAAAGATTTCCACTCTGCCGAACGACTCTTCCGCAACTGTTTGTCGAGAACATTGGGCAGTGGCTCGCTTGCTTCCACGCGCCGCAGCCCAAAATCCGAAATTATGACACTCCTCCTCGAAGCGTACCGTCGACAGGAAAAGTGGGACGCTGCGCAGTCTCTTTTGATGGACAAACTAGCGTTTGAATCACGGAATGCGACAGGCGACAACGGCGACACCCTGACTGACATGCTGTCCTTGGTAGATGTCCTTCTCCAAAAAGGCGATTACGCGGAAGCCAAGCTGTACGGCAGACGAACTCTCAAAGGGTACCGAAAGCTTGGGCCGGAAGGGATGTCTGGTATCGAGAATTCTTTGCGACTCCTCATTCGGGTTTGCAAAGCGGATGGTGATATTGATGAGGAAGATGCCTATGGCAGCATCTTGTCAGACTTCCTAGAGCAGACATTGTCAAAGTCAAACTTGCAATCCTCCTCCACGTCGCAAGAAGGTTCCAAAGGAAGGGAATCTTCTACCTCAGTGGAGCGAGCACTTCCAATGGATGCTGATGTTGGAAGACCGAAATTTCCAGATATGGACCATCACAATCAGGCTGGGCTAAAATCCATGCCTGGTGCTTCAGCACAGCAATCGGACAACTCTAATACGGGGCAGCCGTCGGCGTCAAAGCTAAATTCACCAGTAGAAGCCAAACCTACTGTGCAAGCACATGCGGAAGTCTTGAAGCCCATTTCCCAGCAAGACAAGACCTCTTCCATACTTATAGAGACTGACGGGCTGCTTCACGAAGACCCTTATATGAATGCAGATGCAACGGTTTCGGTATTACCCTTTGTAAGGAAGTCATTGTTGGTTTCGCAGAACCAGGATGACAATTTCCATCTTGAGTCTCTACTAGCGCGAGAGACCGCAGCACGGATGGAAACGCAGATGGAAAAAGACAACACCATAGACAATTCCAAGCCCACAGACCATTCAATGGATTTCCGTTCCCCGCGTGAGATAATGGAAGATGGCAAGAATAAACAATCAGAACTCATCGTTAGTCAACAAGACACACAGCGGGCTATTCCCACTAGCACTTTACTTAAACCGGAGAGGAAGGTATATTTTCACTCAGATGAGACAATGGAAGCTCGCAGCAGAAGTCTTTTCGAAGCCACTCTTGCCGAAGAAGCCGGGCAGCCGGATGTTTCCACCGGTGCTTCCCTTGAGTCAAAGGTAGAACCATATCTCAAGCTCGCCGGACAACCAAGTGACGAGTACGACCCCTTTAAACCCACAGACGAACCACTACCAATTGTCTGGCCGCACAGCGCAACCAGCTCGTCAACAGCTCGGCTACTCGAAGTTCGAAGTTCCCTTACCGCCCCCGAACCGGATAGGTCCAAATCCCCTATGTTAATTCCTTCTAATTCTGATTCGGCCCTGGCGGATCTCGTGGGGCTAGTTCGAGGTCCGTACCCCGAATCTTCAATCGGCCATCGAAGTTCTTCTCAACACGTGTCCAGAGCCTTACTTGAAAGTGGTCCGGGGGAAGTGGATGCTCCACTGGCTGATTTTTGGAAAGCTGGGGTTTCGAAGCCTAGGTTGATGCTGGAACCCAAATTGAAAGCGCATGTGGAGTCTCAGCCTCTTCCAATAAAATCGTCCATGGTTGCTGAGCTAGAAGAAGTACCCCCCAGCGACGTAGCGGCTGTTGAGCGGGTGAAAGGCGTGTTCGACTTCTACAAGCGCAGGGCTTCGGTCAATAGCAAGGATGCGGTCGTTACTTCACCCAAAAGCCCAGAAATAAGCAGGAAAATAGTAGTAATTGGTGATGGAGTCGTCGGAAAGACCCCATTGATTATGTGAGTGTCTTAAGGCCAACACCGAGCTTTCAGGCTGACAAATTATTCCGCTCAAATCAGTCGGTTTTGTAAAGGCCGCGTGCCCGAGGTAAGACCAGGTCATCCAAGTTAGTTCTTGTCTAAGTATGGTAGATGCTCACTCCCCCATTCAGATGAACGTCCCCACCACTTTCGAAGTTCACACTGCAGACATAGAAGTTGATGGCAAGCACGTCGATCTCGCGCTTTGGGACACCAGCGGCGAAGAGATGAACGATCGCCTACGGCCGTTGTCGTATCCCAACTCTCACGTCATTCTAATCTGCTTCGATATATCGTACCCCAACTCCCTTGATAGCGTGCAAGAAAAGGTAGGCAGAATATATCCCTACGTTCTCATATCAACTAACATCCCGCAGTGGATAAGTGAAGTACTGTATTTCTGCGAAGGACTACCTTACCTACTCATTGGGTTGAAAAAGGACCTTCGTGACGATCCGGACGTGCTCAGGAGCCTGGCCGTGATGCAGCAGCATCCAGTAACGTGGGAGGAGGTAATAATATGTCTGACCAAAGCCCTCGACATCAGAACTGATAGCGAAGCAGGCGGAAGAAGTCCGGCGGAAGATAGAAGCACTTGAATACCTCGAGTGCTCTGCTAAAACAGGCGAAGGTGTTCGTGAAGTTTTCGAGCACGCTGCTAGAGCGGCGTTACTGCCTAGGGCGAAGAAGAAGAAACGGAGCTTGCGCCGGCTAATTGGGAGAACGTTCTCGTAGCATTGGCTATCCTTATGATACCCATATATCTTTCAACCAGGGCAGGCTTTTTGGAGGCGATGTTCCATGATTGATTTCATGGCGATGATGCCGTGAGTTACCATTGAGGTTGAATCTGAACTTAAAACACGACCTGAATACCCTCTTCCTACGTCCTCTCAGCTTAGATCCTCCGAAATGTCTTCAAAGAATAAGAATCAGAAGCCCGGGAAGCAATAGAAGGCTGAAAAATAGAAGATGAGATCGCCGTTTGAGAAAGTTGAATAGCTTAGCGACCAACTTCGCGGAGTCTTTAAGACGTTCTAGTATAAAGGCACTCGTCTTTCCGTTGATGAATGCATGATACATTTTATAGGGAGAGCTGTAGAGCTTGTGTCAATTGAGAATAAGCCGGCACCTGAGCGCTTCAAGATCCGCGTTATTGCCAACATAAAATATATTCTCGACTTTATATTTTATTCAAAGGGATACGAAAGCCCTGTTAACCATGATTCATACTGGCTGGAAAAAGGTTTCTCAAAGACTCGGGCCGTCGTATTCGATCTCTTCTAGCAACTCCTGAGGACAGCAAGGACGATATCGTCTGCCTAGACAACCTATTTACCTCATGCAGGCTACCTAGCGAGCCTCGAGACATAGAAATTGGTGCGGGAGGGAATGTACGTACGTTGAAGACGAGAAGAGGGCTTATAAAGGATAGCATAATGGCAAACGAAGAAGAGGAGTCCTTGGATGCAGATATAACCGAATGCCAGAATTAGATCGTACCGGCCTGGCTGGTCCAGAACTGGGCCTTGCAACGGGAAAGGGCCTACAACTGGGCTCCTATATCGCGGGGGTGTCTTAGTTCCGAGCCTATACGGAATCCTACTTCTGATCCATCCCTTTATTTTAGGAGTTTCAGCACAAAGACTTGTTCTAAGCAACAGACCATGTTCGACACGGCACGATGACGCCGCCTGCCGATGTTAGAGACGGTTGGGGCTAGCCAACTATGAGCTGAAGTAGCAAAGGGCCGATCGCTAATCCACCGGATGGATGCTGTGGAAACTACGGAGTTTCAGACGGAAAGCATACGAGAAGAACGCGCCGAAAGTGATCAGGGAGGTTTCATTGGCTCTTCTCTAAATTGAGTACCAACCGGCGTAATGCTCCCGGCGGCTTGATAGACTCAGCCGAAGCTGAAGCATGGACACGAAAACACCAATGGATCAATCATTCGAAACAACCTTAAAACCGATACTGCGCTTGGTCTCTCTTGTCGATTGCGCTGCAGCATGGGGAGAATACACTCTTCGAAAACGTTTCGGCTGAATACCAGATTGCTTGCCTTGAACCACAGTGAACATCTTTGTAGTACTTTGCTGTGCAGCAGGATTCCTCTCGCAGAATGAGAACGTTGGCCCAGCGATTCAGTGGAAGCTACTAGCGGAAGGTCTTGTAGGAATCTGTGGAAGTCGCCGACGAGTCTTCCATCTATGACTGTAAGTATCTCCATGAAAACGCCGCCTAGTGAGAAGATGTCGGCTCCGAGGCCGTGCCTCTGCAGTGTAGTGCCGTTCTGGAGATACTTCACTACTTCGGATGCGGCATACATTGCTGAAGTTCGAGCAGGAGTCTCCGTTGACGTAGTTTGGCCGATTTCGATTTGAGAGGCGGAACTAAAATCGGTAAAGTAAATATTAGACCCTCGGTGTATGATATTGGATGGTTTGATGTCCTGATGCCGTACGCCATGTTCGTGAAAGTAGGCAACGGCTGATATAAGGCAAGTGAACCATTGACGAAGCCAATTCCATTCCCGTGCAGGAGCCGGGTTTTGATCTCCGACCATGTCCAAGAACGTCTTCAAGTCGTCGTCCCCGACAGGAGCCATGAGCAACGAATAAAATGATCTGCCGGCTTGCGATGTTTCTTCGTATGACCCGATAATCTGGACGATGTGTAGGTGCGATAATTCTTCAAGCACTTTTGCCTCCTCTTTAATGATGCGAAGGCGTTGGCGTCGGTAATAATATGGAAGGGGAACTCTCTTTCGGACGAATGTCTTGTAACCGGGCTCGATAGATGCGACTTCTTCGACAACACCCAAAGATCCCATTCCTAGAGGGCTTATGACTCGTAACAGGACCATCTCTCCATTAGACACAGCTATGTGGCCGACTTGCCACCCACACTCTTTAGCAGTTTCTTCACGAGCCGTTCGCGGCGGTCTAGATTTCGAGATTGAGATCCGTGGAGCTACTACCACGGTCAGATCATCTTCGTTACTTGTGCAAAGTGTTGTGCCGTCCGTCGCAGCGACAGCCTGTCCATCTCCTCCAAGATCCCTTTGTGCAGGCTCTTTTCTCTCTTCTTGCCTAAATAATGCCATCAAAGGCCGCGCCCCACCAAGGCATGCGGGGTTCGGTGTTTGGATTTTGCAGATGTCCATAGGCCGACTCTCCGTGAATGGCCGAAGTCGCCGGATTGACTTCTGAACTGGGTTGTTTGGGCTGAAGGATGATTCCATGCTGGTTGAGGGACTTCCTTCAGAAGTATCTGGCGTTTCAGATTGCGAAGTTTGCGACTCTACTCTAAATCAGCGAATGGGTAAGAGCATCCAATAAATCAGACAAGAGCAATACCATCGCCCTGGCCCGACTCTTCCTTATCCGATTCTTCTTCTTCTGAACTGGAAGCCAACGAAGTCACTCCTACACGCCATTCAATAGGAAGGTCCGTCCTCCTTCTACTCGACTGTGGTGATGACGGTTGTTCCCTAAAGTCTGCTAACGGAACGCGTCGAATCGAGTCTGCTGGCCCTGAACTCTCCTTCTTCTTTAGCGTATCCTTGATATCATGTCCCAACAACCTCCCCTATGCCTATATCTTCGACCTCGTAACACGCGTCTCTGTCGACATAGCCTTGGGCGATAAGGAACCTGTGCCGCTAGGAGATGGTACTGTTTCAGAGACTCGACTACTTTGTCCGGCAATTGGGAAAACCCGTGTAGATGAAGCGAGAAAAGAAAACGCGTAAGAAACACGAATCATTAAAGATGTGTAGGGAAAGCAGAGAATGGAAATAGAGAATTAAGGTCGTCCGGGATGGCTGTGCACGATCATCTTCCTCAACTCCAAAGACACGATAATGTCGTGCAGGGATTCTATCCGCTCATGGCTGATGCATTACGGCTACGGGGAAGCGCAGGCCAAAGCAGCTGTCCAGCTCTACCATGCTCCCTTAGCTAGATTGGACAAGAAAAGACCGTACGAAGAGTTCAAGAGTCCTGTAGTCTGTTGGAAGGTTGGACTAAGTAGAAGTGCTTATATTGTCTGGGGTATTGACTTGATTGACTTATTGACCACCTGAGAGACTGGTGTGGTATATATGCACATGGTAGCTGAAGTTGTGACAATACTGAAACAATAGGTGTTTCGTTCCACGCTAATTACCCCGACGATGCAAGGTTGCTTGTATTCCAATAGAAGAGATTCCCAGTTACTTGAATTTTGGCTTAGTTGAGGATTATGTTCGAGAATTAGCAGACGGGAAGTTATATGCGTAGGTTCACCGGCTCAGTTATTAAAACGCTGATGACGGGCGTCAACCAAAATACAGACCACTATCTGTGCTCACTTGTACCCCAACATGTACCTTTTCTTCCATAATGTACTGTGCACGTGCTCAGCTCCTCATCCCAAATAGAAGGCTTCGTCTAGTATATGAAATTTCTTCATCTTTTCGATTATCTCTCCATCCATCACTCCGTGTACGTAACACTCTCCTATGAATGTGAATAACGCTGGCGCTGGTTCCACATCATCTCGATGGACGGGGTTCTCTCGCAAAATATATGGTATGTCTCCGCCGTACAAAATACAGACCAGATCGCCAGGTTCGATTGTACTGGGACCGAGGCCAAAATAGCCATCTGGAGTGAAAAAAAATCGCCGGGAGTCAATTGAGTTTCCAAGTAGAACCCAGAACGACCTGGCGCGTCCTTTCGCGCATTGTTCCTGAAGTCTTGAACGATCGTTGGGCAACGCCGTGAATGCCCGGAAGCTCGGGTCCATCTCTTGCCAATATGATGCAAAATCTGCTTCGAGGAGAGGATAGAGGCTGGTTCGTAGGATTCTGTCAAATGGTAAAGAATCTATCGTTTCGCGGAAGGCCGACGCATTCGAAAATCCACAGCACGTCAGAGTTTGAATAAAAGTTGTGATCAAGTTGTCTGCATACGGGCATTCGGGATTAGATCGAGTAAATTTCAGGAAAGCAGCCCAAACAGCAATAAGTCCCACCATATTATCTTGTTTTGGTTGGAATCCAACTTCCTCAAACGTAGGGGAGATGTGTTGCACTCGGGTAAATCTGGTCCCGTTTAAAATCAAAGTTTTCCCCTGATCCAAGCTTCTTGGAACAGCTGCCGTGTCTCCAGCAGCGTTATATAGTTTCAAATAGCCGAATATTCGAGCAATCCCCCTTCCTTCCGTGAGTGTAGGGACCCATGACGGCAGAGTAGAGTACAGAGGCTTACCACTCACTAAAGCGCTCTCTACGGCGATTGGATCGACGGCAGAAAGTAATTCTAGCGATTTGCTTAACCTTATCAAGCCATAGGTGAAGTCACAGTAGACCTCAATTGCTCTCTTGGCATAATTTGGTTGCAATTCAAGTGGTAAATGCCTGATTTGCCATGTTTCTTCAGCCAATGCTAGAATGCCAAAAATCTTGTCCCTGGGATCAGTAGATCGGAATTCTCGGGTTCGAAGACAAAGTTCAAAGAAATGTAATCGTTTGGACGTTCCGTTTTCTGCGAATGAGAGCCATACAGTAGGCACGACTGTTATTGAGTGTTGGCGCTCAACGATCCCTCCATTGGGCCCAGGTATTTTGTGGAACGTATTTTGCCAAACGTGACTGAAAAGAAGTTCGCCCCAGTAAACTTGCTTTCCACCACTTATGACGAGCGTATTCCATGATCTTGCTACCTCTTGTAGGACCCAGATCCTGCGGAACCAGGGATTTCCGAAAAGGTAACTAAGAGAAGCGGCAGCTGACTCATCGCTCTCGACAGGTTGGACCTGGAATTGGTACTTTTCCAAAATCCTTGCTACGTGAGAAATGCCGAATTCCGTTCCATTTGGTCCCATTAGATATTTAGAAATATCTGGAAACTCAGTCTTGAGTAAAGACGATAGTGTTGCAATAACGTCCATAGCTTTATCTGTATCGGTGTCCCCGTCGCCTAACCATATCACTACAGAGGGCGCCCGGGAATAGATCTCTGTCATCATTTTGACCTGTTGCGTGCGTTCCGTGACGTCTTCCTGGTTTATGCAAATGGCATCGACCCACAGAAAACGACCTCGCGAAGAATCGCGAAAGCGTTGAAGAGCGTTCTTGAGATTTACTGTGACATTGAACCTTTGTCTGTGGAGAAGTTGGCCAGAATCGGATGGATTTGCTCTACAGTCTTCGGAAGCAGTAGGAATTCCATTTTCATAAGTGACGAATATTCCTCGTTCGTGATGGATGAGCTCGATGGGCACAACCTCTTTTATGTCTCCCCAACAGTAGGAGAGACATGCAAGCCCCTCCAAAACCGTCCGTAAAGATTCCAAAGGGATGTATAGCAGGGAACAGGAAATTGGATCGTTCTTCAATCCCGGTTCTAGGTAGAGTACTCGGATTTCCATTTTTTCTTGGAGGGGCTTGTAGAACCGGTAGTTGTTTGGCACTGTCCGAATGATTTCTGGGTCTGTTGCCATACTGCTTTGAGTTAAGAGTCTAGGGGTCACGCAAAGAGAGGCATAGGATATTTTATGCAACCGTGGAAGGACCCTTATGGTTAGTGTCTGCCTTGCTGTCTGCCTTGCTGTCTGCCTTGCTGTCTTGGCGAGTCTCAGTAATCTGGCTATGGAAGGTTTTCACGCACATGCACTAGCTCGTGCACAGCTGGCCCACCCAGCATTTTCAAACAATTGCCACTCCACCAAGAATCATCAGAATGAAACCATACGACCAGCGAATTGAAGATGCGATCGCGGAGCTTCGATTGGAAGATAAACCAGACATATCTGCCGCCTCTAGAAGGCATGAAGTCAACAGATCCACCCTTTCGTGCCGTTTCAATGGAGAGATCACTTCTCGAGCCGATAGATACAATGGTCAGCGATTTCTCGACAGTGCGCAGTCTGGAGCCCTCCTTGCCTATATCAAAGACCTTACCGTTCGAGGACTTCCTCCTACAGTCTCTATTGTTCGAAATATCGCGAAGGAACTTACAGGAAAGCAGCCAGGAATTAATTGGACGCAACGATGGGTTGCTTAGCACAATAAAGAGATTGAATCTGGCTACCTTAACGCCCTCGATAGAAACAGGAAGAAAGCGGACTCGGCGCAATATTACAGCCTATATTTTCACCTAATTGGCCATAAGATCAAGGAGTATAATATCCAGGCATCTAACTCGTATAATATGGACGAAAAGGGCTTCCTAATTGGATTTCTTAAGAAGATGCGGCGGATTTACGCTAAAACGGCCTTTGATGGCGCCAAAACTAAGCACATCGTGCAGGATGGGAGTAGAGAGTGGATTACTATACTAGCAGCCATCTGTGCAGACGGAACAGCGCTCGCTCCATCCATGATCTATCAAGCTACAACAGGCAACATTCAGGACACCTGGATTACCGGATACGACCAAAAATCACAGATCTGCTTCTTCTCATCGTCCGAATCAGGATGGACTAACGACAAGCTAGGCTACGAGTGGCTTACCACTGTTTTTGATCGCCAGACGAAGGAGAAGGCAGGAGGAGAGTGGAGGCTTCTAGTCCTCGATGGGCACGGGTCGCACCTTAACATGAAGTATATCAACTTCTGTCATGATAATAAGATTCTTCTAGCTATATTTCCGCCTCATTGGACGCACCGGCTTCAGCCTCTTGACTTCAACTTGTCAGCCTTATGCGGCGCGTAGAAGTCCCCGCTAGAGCACCCCCACTCCTCATGCACGGCCACACCAAAATCTCACCAAAAAAAAGTCCATTTTTAAATCTTTCTAACCCAATATTAAAATAACTGACACGAGATTCCAAGAAGAAGGTTAACTTTAGTGTTGTAGTGCGAAGAGCAGAACTCCTGCACACAGGAATGTATATATGGGTGCAGCTTGGCGTCACGCGCGTCGGTGCCGGTACGCAACAGCGCGTTGAACACATCAGAACCAACCCCGAGTCCTCCATCTCAACACCCTTACACAAATTTGTAATAATAACTTATATTTAATATATTATACTAGAAACTTCAAAAGCTTATATAGACTTTATGCCATTTTTTTTAAAAAAAAAAAAAATATTTAATTAGTATTGTAATGCAAGCGAGAGGCATCATACACGTTAAATAGTCACAAGCTAAATGAGATGCTTATAAGCCTGCGATCCCACTTGTCTAAGAGAGGCAGAATTCATTCTATCCTCACCTGACCCCTACGTTGCCGCTGCTGCACTAATATTGTCACGTTGCTGCTATGAACTCCAGACGGCCTTGGCCCGTCTAACAAGTATTTAATAAGTTATTAATGTTTTAAAAGAGGCTATATAAGTAAATATATCAATAGATATTAAATTTCTTTTTTCAAAAAGTTTACCTACTTATTTTTTATATATCCAAACTTTACAAAGGTCTATTAAGGCGTTAGATTGTTAAGGAAAGAAAAAAATTGCACGAAGCGGGTACGCGCACTAGGTGGGAAGGACTTCTACGCCAATCCTGGTGCCTAAGGCCTAAAAGGACAAGATTCACCCACAAGAACTAATGAGAGCTCTGACTTTACAGTTAAGTTATCATTAGAGAATAATGCAGATTTTAAGCAATTTGCCATTTCCACTAGAGTTAAGAAAATATGGAGAAGCATAGTCTAAGAGCGATGAATAGAATGGAAATCTGGAGAGTGTGAGAAAGAGAAGACAGTGTCCTCTCCTCTCTCGGCAACTTCTTCAGCTCTAAAGCTAAGACCGTGACAAAGAACCTCTTCTAGTAGCAGTCTCCTGGCCTCATGGATAATCTTAACGGTTGCTAACGCAGCGGCAGGTTTATTTCTTTCTGGAGGATTACTATTCAAAGGAGGACGGCATATGCACTGTCTGCAACAATTTGGCGATCAATACTTTTGCATTAATGGGCCACGTGCAGAATGAGGCAGCCTCAGGACGTCAACCCTATGGTCTCCTTCTCGAAGTCGTTGACCAATTCGATCTGACAAAGGGTCTAACAGGCGAGTTAGCAGGGGCGAGATCGCAGGAGTGGAAATACGAGAACGAGCGTGGGGAGTGCTGCTACTGTGTTACCGAGAGATCTATCGCCGTAATCATTATCGTGCAACCGACGAACCAAGAGAAGAGCATCCCAGCACCGTTATAATTTTATATTAGCGGCATGAAGTATTCGAATTATGTCAAGATTTATGTTGAGAATGGTACGTACATGCATTCAACTCACCACGCATCATTCTCTGATTTAATTCAAGAACGCAGTCTCCGTAGCCTTCTATAACTCCTACGATTGAGATTCCTCGTTATTCTTACGCTGACGGTTGCCTCGATTCCATCTAACGATGGATGATCGAATGCATATCAAGCCATTCCAAATGCCATTCCAAACTTCAGCCGCCATTACCTTCTCTTATTCTCGATTTAAGTAACGACAAGGTCAGATTGCAGCAGTCGTCTGGAGAGAGGGTCCTTCTATCGCATTAAGCTATTGTTAGGGTAGGGTCAGTAATCAAGTGAAGACTTTGATCTTAATCATCGCGAAGCGGAGGCACGGAATAAGTTGGTACGGGTTGAATCAGAGCTGTAAAGATGCTATTTCAGTAACACGGCAACTAGGTTTCAACTTTCTATGGATTAACCCACTCTGTATTGTGCAAGATGACGCGGGAGGTTGGGGTAAGTAGTCTGCCAGAATATCATCAATATATGAATATTCATTTCTCACAATCGGTGCCACTCGCGCAAAAGACGATAATCCTGGCTTGTTCCCTGATCGGATGCAGCCTGGAAATAACCGAAATCTGGAATGGGTCCATGTTGGCTCCCAAAAGAATCGAAGCCAAAGGTCAGATAGCGGTTATTACTTCGTTCAACGATGCAAGAGCCCCGTCCGCTCTTACCCGAGCGATTGGAGCGATTACTTCTTTCTCAAACGAAGCTTTCGCAGCCAGCAGTGAGTTCCGAGAGGTGGATTATGCTAGGCTTCTAGGCAATCACTCCTTTCAAGGGCTCTCCGAAGACACATCCGACAACGACAACCAAAGAACCTGGGGAAATCTTTCAATAGCTGATGTTCTATTATTTGGTCATGCGTGAGCTTTGCAGGGAAAGGATCTTGCGCGACGTACTCTTAATCATCATGCGACCGAAATCTTGTGGGAGTGCCGACGGATACAAGGGTGCGAGTGTACTGAATTGGATCAACGAGAGCCTGATACCCAAAGGAGAATTTCATTGACGCAATGGCCGTAAGAAGCGAGAGTAAAGACAATATATGGCTATGCATTAATAAGACTTACACAAGATTAGCTCTCACCTTCAATTCTGATAGACAGCCCGCATTATCCATCTTGGCACAATGGATGGCTGCCGCTAAGCGCTCGAGATACCTCGCTGGAGTGAGGAAGACATGCCGCATTGCCTTCTTTGGTTCCAAAAACCAGATGGAAGGAAATCTAGGTTCGAATGAAATGATAGTTACATACTAATTTCGAATTCTCCCTAACTGAAAAATGTCCCATTTTGGTCTTGGTGTCCATGAAATGCCTGGCAGCCTTCGTACTCCTCAAACCACACAAAGGCAAGTGTCCTGTTTCGAAACTCATGGACGGAGAATACATACCAAATTGCGTCGATCCATATGGCCGTTGCTCAAACGGGCATCTGACCATTCTAGGACCCGTGGTGAGTGGGCAATTGGTATACAATCGCAACCGTGATAGACTATTCTGGATCAGTGCTGAGGAATTATCGATCGCCGGATGGTCAAATTCGCAATTCGCGGAGTCAGGCAAATCATACTTCCCTGAGCTTGTATTAAGGTGTGTTTGAGCGACCCGGCAGGTTTAGCAGGCGAGGAAATTTTGTTCATGAATTCCACGATGTATTTGATGATGCGGCGGAGATGAGAGCACTGGTGGTCGTTGGATGATCGAGTAAAGTAAAGGCTAGTACCTGCTTGCTAGACGGAAATAGGATGGCGGTGGTAGGTATGAGAATACCTTCCGCTCCTTGCACACAACAGAGTCAATATAGAAAAGCTTCGCTCAACTTAAGAGTCTACCTAATCAACGCACAAGTACTGCAGCAGTAACCAAGATATCAGGATATAGCAATACCGTCTTCTACATCTACCTCATCTTCCCCCGAAATTGAGCCCACAATCCTATCTCACACGCCATTCAGAAGGCAATCTGGCCTCCCTACTAGATGGCGGTGTTTCCGGCCGCTCGCTTAAGTTAGGCGACACCCCAATGTGTCGGCTGGAGATTGTTGACCACGACTTCTCAAGCTTATTCTTTAGGGATATCTTCTTATCACGGCTAGACAGTCAATATCCACGACTCTTCCAAAACGTCCACGTGCGAAATAGTACAGGCCACTTGAAGAAGCCGTTGAACATATGGCGATTCTGTTCTAGCCCTTAGTAGAAAGATTTTGCGCAGATGAGGTAAATGGCGATGAGCATGATAAAGGATCGAAGTTAACAAGGAATTTTTGCGAAGCCTCCTTTGCTGCCTGCCCCTTAGTGTTGTTAGAATACAATATAGGCAACCTCACGGCGACTAGGCACGCGTTCACTGTTGACTGATAGAGGCTGAGCAACCGTAGGTAGCACCATAGGCAGCGACGGGATCAATGAACTAACGTCCATCACTGCGTGGCGAAAAACACCCCTTGGTGAAAACCCGCCATTGCTTTTCAACACAATAAGCTCAACAACAAGCTAGAACTATACGTATTCTCGGAATAGAATTCTTAAATCTTAAATTATATGCTGTTTTTATTATATTCTGGCAGTTGCTTCTCCTACCATGGAATACTACTATTCCTGATAAGTCTAACATAAGTGCTTTACTCCGGACCGCCTCGTAATCACTTTAAAGTTAATCTTTTCTGCTGAAAAGCCTGTAGACTGTAGGCAGGCATGTAAAGTTCTATCCCCAGAGAAGTACGTCAATCTTGATGGTCATTGTGCTGTTATGGCGACTTTACGTTCATCCATGGGTTTTGACCAAATATGGCTTGCAACACGTTAGCTGTATGGAAGCCGTAACCAGCATAGCTAATATTTAGTACCGCTAATCGTTTTAATGCCTGAACTCTCCGTGCCTATAATACCACTCGAGTGAGGCGCGCATAAGCAATTCATCGGCTGTGCTCTCAAGCCACACCCGGCTACGATTTAGATTTGGCACCGATATTGGTCTTTATACCGTGGCTAATCTAATGAACGCCCTGCACTACGAGGCGAAAGGCCCCTGGAGGCGAAAAGGAACCCTATTAAAATCAACATCAATTCTCGACACCCACGCTTTCATACTTCCGAATGCACTCCTATATAGACCCATTTTTATCCACTAACTTTTAAGATTCTAGAGCCGTGCTGTTGCGCTAGAATACACATCCAGATCGCCGTCTAAATATAAGTCCGCCTAATTGACCTCGCCATAACTATGCATACCCGCCAATTTCTTAAAGCTAAACGATCAAAACTAATACAGGTATAAAAGAGAACTATCCATTATAGAAATTTATTTAATTAGAGCTTAATATGGGCCTGCGGAGATTTTGCATCATAGGGCTCCGTTTAGTCGTGCGGGCCGCTAAGCGTAGGTTGTAACAAGTACAGAAGAAGCATAGCCAGATTGGTGCGTGTTTTAATACATAGACGATTATAGACACTGTCTAGCGGCTTCGCTTACTTCCTAGCCGCTGCCTTTAGCGCACGCACCAGGTATAACTTGCCTTAGCTTTTGCGGATGCAAGCGCGCGACACAATTTTGCGTAACTAGTCTCTAAAAGAAATGCACGTGGTATCTATTCTGCTAAGTCTCTTTATATTATCCAAACATGCTCATAACCGATTCTTCCAAAGGGAATACAAACGAAAAACTAATATCATGGTATTTAATCAAATATCATCGCTATGGTCAACTACAATGTCTCGATCTCACGTGCATCATTAGATGAAATAGGCTCAGTTACGCCACCAACACCTGTTATGATCCCTTATCTCCCTTTGATCAACAGTTAAGCGTCGTGTTCTCTATTGACTAAGTTTCCATGTCTTCCATGTTTTATAATAAGTCACTTGATAGGATTTCGTGAAATTCAGCGTTTGGTGTTCCGATGGTTCGCCCGTCGGCAAGTAGGACATAGTAGTTGATATTGCCTTCGTAACCCAGCAGAATTCAAGGTCTCGTTCTAAGCTCCTGTCAATTTCTTCCGTTGTTTGGGAGGGATCATGTATTCTCCCTTTGGTCCAATGACTCTTAGTCCCGAGAGATCAGTTTTCTCCCCATACCATGCTTGATAGGGAGTCATCTTGGGTCTTGAGGACGGAGAGCGATTTGAGAGAAAGGCTGCAGTTCTGGCGATCTCGGGCCAAAATTTGACAGGCAGTTTTGCATGCGCCAGCGTGGGCTCGACTCGACCGTAACTTATCCTGTGTCTCCGCTCAGCTACACCGTTTTGCTGATGTCGGTCGACCCCCCTTATTTCTGCCACAATTGCGCGAGAATACGGCATGAATTTTCATTTCCTCTCCCACTTGTTCGGGATTCGATCAAGTCATATTCGTCTGCATTTTCGTTCTGGCCGTTCGTTGTGGTCAAATTCCTTGCGTTGTGGGATGGGGGTAATCCCGATCTGGCCTGTTGCATCGTCAACAATTGTAAGCCAGAACAAAACGTTCTTGAAAGCAATGGCTCTCCTCGTGAATATGCTTATGACACAGCTAACTTAGGTTTACTAAGTTATTCGAGAACAATATCCTCCATCACAGGTCCACTCTTCAACCAGTCATCTAGCCTCAGGTTTGTAACACCCATTCTACGAGCTGCGTTTTTATCTTTGTTCTCCTCGATGAGCATGACGTGCAGATCCTTCCAATGCCCGGGATTTGGGTAAAATGGATCCGGTTCAAGTTTTCCTAGAACTGTATCTACCTCTTCCTTTACGTTCGAATATTTGCCCTCGATATACCGCTCGAGCGTCGAAACTGTCCAGTGTTGAGGTAGGTTGATGGCCGAGATTAGTATGAACTTGAAGAGTCGAGGTCTGATAACGTATTCACATTGGTTCCATCCGTTTTCATACATCTTTCTAACCATTTCACGAGGATTTGAAACGTAGTTACGTAGCTCCCTGTGCCGCCTACAACTGTACACGCAACTTCTTTCGGCGTGATTGAGGCCCCAGTCGAGAGCGACATCGATTCTGGCTATTCTCCTCCCATCGCGGTGTCCAATTTCTAGCTCTAGCTGATCTCTATCTTTTTCTATGTCGAAGTAGTCGATCCGACCGTGAAGTCGGAACATGGCAGATTGCGTTCTGAAGCGAAGGCGTCCTGGAGTAGGTACGTGGTGCGAAATGGGAGTTGGAAATTCTAGTTTTTTCCCCACAATCGCTCTCATTCTTTCATCCTCGCTAGATTGTCCTACGATTGTCCATGTCTGATCTTTTTCCACGCAGACCTCGAATTGAATAAGCGGAATTGTTCCAGGGCCTTCCTCCGAGGTTTCACCCGACTTCCAGCCACTTCCCCTCAACCATCGTATTTCTGCTTTGGTCGAACCCCATGACCAGCTCGGTATAACGAAGTCAGTATTTTCAGGGACTCTTGGGGTGTACTGATAGGAGTGCCATCGAAGTGCATCGCAGAAGTCGTTTTCTGGCAACCCGAAGACGAATCTGCTTCCTTGTTGTCCGTATACGTGGTGATATATTCCAGTGCATGCGTTGAATATATCACTGCTGTACGAGAGACGGCGGCTGGTGTAGTCTTCTAACAAGTCCCTGAATCGTGGCCAACGCAGAGATGAACGTTTACACTGTTCATTTGGGAGTCTTCCAAAGTTATCAAGCTTCTCAGGTGGATTGTTACTGTTTCCAAACATCATGACCCATGCATCTTCATTGCGCAATGCTGTCCTGCATTCGAAGTACACTTGAACGTTCGTAAAATACAAGCGGCGAGCGGACAGGAGCCACTCCTGTTGACTAAATGCTATTAATCATGCAACATAAGTAGTAAAATTTTGAGGATCAAGTATAAACTTACGTCCACGCACGTGTCTTCCAACTTGTGTGTTGCAGAACATCGCCGAGCAGAGGGAGTACTTCAATCATTTCAAGGCCGTCAAACCTGGCAACATTCTGATGATCTCGATCGATACCGTTTAAAACTCCCGGAAGACCAGCATCGGCGTTGTCACCCCAGGCCGCGATGATAGTCAAGAAAGATCCAGAGTAAATATCGCTCATACGGGCAATCTGTTCCCTCACATCGACTTGATCATCTTGAACGATGCAGAGCGAATCAACCCAAAGATACTGGTGACCAATCCTCCTGCATACCTCCATAGCATGTTCGATGGTTTTGGGCAGCTCTCGTTTAGATAAAGCTCCAAGCTCTTTTAAGGACACAAAATTAGATATCTTTGCAGTCAAAATCTCTTTAGATAGTGACGCAAGGCCCCAAACGTAACTTAAAGTTACGTACTCGTGGCCAGACGGAAGATTCACAATGCAGTTATTGTGTACATCAACGACTCGTTTGGGCCTCTCTAGTATTTTGGAGGTAGAAGAACCATGACAGAGCTCTGAATGACTATGTTCGCACTCGTATATCCATTTGTTGATGAGCGACCAGTCAATGGAGGGACCAAGAATTGGCCGGAGTAATGAGAATCGGTTTGGCTTTTGATATTCCTTGGATTCTGTCAAAAATCCCGATAACAGTGATATCGTGGTCCAGCTGGCGTGGAAAAAAGCTGAGCCTAATGGTACCTCACCACTAATGTCTCCTACGGTCCGCTTGTGGAATCGGGCCTCCAGGAAAGCACCTCTACTATTACTAAAAAGTGATGATTAGAACTGTAAGAGTCGATACAAAAGACTGATGTGACAGCTGAAAGGAACCAACGTAAAAGGGTTGCAATAACATTCAATCTTTGACAGTCACACTATGCCGTTATTATATTGAGATACACACCTTGTTTCGTGATTGCCAGATTCTTTATCATCCCATGGAATGATACTTTCGGATACGACAAATTCGGCTTCAAGATTCTGGTATCTCCGACCCTCACGGACCGGTTGAATAAGGTCTTTATTTCCTGAAGTTTCTAAACGTCGAAGGAAGGCATGCGTCATAAAAGTGCAAAACGCACAGTCGTCTCTTGGCCCGAATTGGCAGAGACGGCGCCTGGATGACGGCGGACTCCCCTTGATGCAAACCACCTCATGTCTGAAGCGTATGTAGCGACAATTATCGCATCCAGTAGTGTCAGGATGAGGGCAAGAACACTCAACTGTGGCCTCGATTTGGGATTCGTCCGGATCAGAGACCCACGGACTAGCGGAGGACTTATATCAAGCGACATGATGGAGACGGTCTCACACTAGAGAATCGAAGGAAGTATGTTCACAATGTTATTCGTAGAAAGTAGTAGAGACGGGATCCCACCACAACTTTGCTGCCGCTGAACCTGGGGGCAGAAGCCGATGCCGCTGGCGATACAGTAATGCATTGTTATCAACTGCGGGCTGATTCTCACATCCCAGCATCTGCAGCTCCTAGCTGTAGTCTCAATAGCCACTAGCTAGGATTATCAGATGACATAAGCAAAACCCTGGGGCACGGATAACGTCACTGGCAAGCGAGTGAATTAGAGTAGCCATAGTACGAAGATCGATATTGGTGCCAACACAATAATCGTGGCCGGATATGGCTTAAGAGCACTAGTGAATCGCTTATACGGGCCGCACTCGAGTGGCATGACAGGGATTGGGAGCTCAGGCATGACAGCCGTTATTATTACTAAGTACAAGCTATTCCGCTTCCGGCTTTTCATACAGCTAACAGGTGCCAGCCCAATTTGTCAAGGCTGCTTATGGATTTCAAGTAGCTATAATTGAACGTCTATCATCAAGATTGGCTTACTTCTTTCGGAATAGGATAATCGCGTATCTGCCTGCAGCTTGGAGGATTTTCAGCAGGATGCATCAACTTTGCAGTAAGTACAAGGCCGTCTGGAGTAAAAGCTGTTGTGCTAGACTTAAGGTAGATAGTGGTATTATACGGTAAGGAGAAGACATTATCGGAATATAATAAGAATGAGATAAAATTTATAATTCAAGACTATCCCGAGGATATTTATGGTCCTAGCCTATTGTTAAGTTTATTGCGCTGTAATGTGTGGGCGGGATTTCGGCACAAGGGTGTTTTTCGCCACGCAGTACGGGACATTATACTGTCGAACTGCCCGATCAGTTCGGTTCGGGAGTTCGAAATTGTCTTCCTTGTCTTGCTATCTAAGAGGTTCAGGTACCTTATATACACGAGAGTTGGTCGCTAGTTCCGTCGCTGCCTGTAGCGTTGCCTTCTGTAGCGCAGCCTCCATCAGTCAACAGTGAGGTTGCCTACAATAAGGGCAGGCAGCAAAGGAGATAGAAGTTTGGAGTAACTGCGAGTTCGACATATACCCGTGCATACAAGGCACTTGAAACTCTGAGATAGCAAGCAAGACATTCAAGACCCCTACAGAGTTCCACAAATATTGAAATGGCCTTACTAGAAGCTTTCTATGTGAGACTCCGAAGGAGGATTAGTAATAGTACTGCTCCTCAGCATGTTGCTGCGTATATAGTCTTGGCATAAGAACGCGCCATGTTCATTTTGCCTCCCAAAGCTCACATCTAGAAGATTCCTCTGTCACGTGACCTCTTGTATATAGCTTCCTCGCCGGCCGACTTACAACAATCAGGACAGTCAAGACACCTTCCTTCCCGCAAGAGTTCGACAGGGAACTTTGAGGATTTCTTCTGGAGGAGAGATTGAGAATCGGAACAAACTCTAAATGGTTAGTATATGAACGTAAATTACCGCGAGTAATTTTATAAGATCTCTAGATGCCAATTGCGATAAGCCGTCACAGTTACGTTAGTCATAGTCTAGGGGTATACAAGTGTACGAATACGCCTCCTCCGCCATCCATATTCTGGAGTTCTACATCGTTTTGAGTAACAATCATCACGAGTGCCAGACCCCGGAGTTTTACTATATACACTTCTCCCTTACAACAATAATCAGCCCAAGTTTCCTACCTAACTGCGCATATACCCGACTGTCCATCTGATCCTCCACGACTTCAATCCTCGCCTTTACATCGATAACACTCTCTGAGGCTTCCAATTACCCACAATGGACACACGTCCCGTAACCATAGCAGATGTTATTCTTCGCACCCCGTCGGACTGGGGGCCCTGGTTCGTCAGGATCCAACAAGCGGCCTTCCGCAACGATATCTGGCAATTCGTCGACCCCCGCGTCGATGAAGCAGATCTTCCGGTCCTGACTGCGCCTTCTGAACCCTTCCCTGTGCCTTCCCATATCAGGCCCGGGGCAACATACGCTACTCTCGACGCTATTGAGATTGAATTTTTGAAATCTCTTCTTTGGGTATACAAGTACAATATGGCCTCCTACCGTAAGCGGAGGGAGGCTTTGTTCGAGCTCGTATGCCTTATCAACTCCACAATCTCGCGCGACTTCTGGTGGTTAACCATGAGTTTCGACTGCGACTCATTGCTGATCGCACACAAGTTGCTTGTGGCTCTTCAAGCACGGTTTTGCCCTCAAGCCATCAACAAATCGTACGCGCGCTTTCTAGAGTCGCCATGCGGGAAGTTTCTTCAGGCTCAGAATCAAGTCAAGGCTCAGACTCCTGGCCAAAACAAAAGAAGAGGACGCAGGAGGAGGGCGAAGAACTGATGCTTCCTGGACGTCCGGCGCCGGCTTTTTATTAGGGATGGAGTTTGTGACGCGGGAGAATTACGGCTACCGGACGAACAAGCTGCGAAAACACGGATTGAGCGAGGAAGCTACATTCACTATATACCCACTCACTGAGAGCTCCTTGAACTACCCTCTACCGGTACCTGCGCAAAATGTAAAACACCTACATAATTTAGGCTTCGATGTCGAATCAATCAACGCTATTAAGCCTACTGACGTCAGTTCACCGACCGAGCCGCCTGAAAACAGGCCAAGCCCGTGCGTCTGAATGCACAGATTCAAGGACTGCTTCTCCATTGTTGAAGCCACTCAACCGAAGGACTGCAATCCTGATAATGAGATTAAGGAGAGGGCCGGGAAATGAGAATAGCCTTCCTTTTACCGGCTAAATAACCATGGCTTTAACTTATGAATATAATTATCTTTGTTGAGTACACCAAAATATCCCTGTCGACATCGTTAAGGTTTCCCTTCAAATAGAATATAATGTATGCCCAGCTCAGTACTTTTCAGCGCCACCTACCGCGAATTGCACTTGAGGAATCTTTACCAAATTTGACGCCTATGACCCTTCCAGATGCCACTCTTCGGTATTGCCATCAACCTGCTGGAGGGACCATCTTGTTGACTTATTGGTGGCGGAAAGTGGGAAGCTCTCGCTACCACTGCCCAACCCTGCTTTGTTGCCATGCACTGGGACGTTCTAGTCTCCAGTCGTATACGTATTCGCCTCCACATCCGCTTCATCACTCAAGTTGTGCACCGTGTCAGATACTCTGCCCTATGAAAACAACACAATGTCCGGCAACATTCCCGCCACGAAAGCAGCCAACATTCTTGGAACCACAGACTTGCCAACAAAAGCCCCTAACGCAGCAAGGAAGGAAAACACAAGTAGCAAGAGCGGCCCACGCCCCTCTCCACCCCCGCGGAACAGGCAGCGGATTAAACTCCACCGACGGCGTATTATACAATCCCACCGGCGCAATACCAGCCATGACACTCACCATCACTGCCTGCAGCGGCACGGCGACTTACTTGAACCGTCTGCCTTCGAACAACACCTTGCCCGCCCACATGCGATCGACGCCGACCAAGAAGCATACCACATCTTCGAGCATAGCGGCGGACAGATAGGCCACCCACAAGGACCTGGGTAGCTGGCTGCCGCCGTGTGTATGACACATGCGACTAGGTAAACGGGCTTTGCGCTACGCTTACTAGGCGCGGGGTGCCCGGAGGGTTAGGGTCGAGACTGCGAGTAGGAGTATTGTGTTTTGGGACGTGAAATAGCAGCCTCCAATCGTGCAGCCAGGATCGGGTGTTCGTGAAGCAGGTCCGGAGCACCATTGGTGTCCAGAGATGGGTGAGGGATGAGAGGTGGGCGAGGTTCATCACGATCCAGAGGCGTCGGCAGGATAGCCTTGTTGCGCTTTTCGCCAGGCCTGCGACCTGGATTGCTATGCCAGCGACTACCTGCCAGTCGCTGAAGGAGAGGAGGTTACTCATCTGGGAATTCTGTCCCATATTCGCGGCCGTGCTTAAGAGTGGTAGGGAGTTTTCTTTCTTCTTCTTCTTTTTGGGCGGAGAAGTGAGCGAGCCATGGGGGGCTGGATGTTTCAGGAGGATGATGATGATTGCTGAGCTGGATGCGGGGGCATGATGGTGACGAGGAAGGAAAAAAGACGACCTGCAATGTATCAGTGTACCTGAGCTTTTGTTTCTACATCGCCTTGCCTTGCGGCATCGCTCTCTTCAGGGCGCGCTCCAGTCTGAACTCCAGATATTTCCCGCGCACTCGGGAATGGGGAATACTCGCACCAACGCCAGCAATGTCCGAGTCCGTAAAGGCCGTAAACCGCCTTCGCGTTCGAGCAAAGAAACGAGTATTATAAACCCCATGCTTCGAAACCAGCAGCAGGCCAAACTGCTGCGTCTTTGTGACTGGCACGTTTACGCAGGGCAGGCGTAGAGTTATGACTGTTCAAGCTTGCCCAGGATGTTGCAGTTAGTTCCATCTGCATCGCAGAGGGTTTGGGAAGTGGGGGGCTAAAAATAAACTCGACCAGCCATTTTTGCCACAAAAACCAAATTCTGATGATCATCTACACAGAGGTATCCAGCTACAATCCGTGGTTTTGAGCGAGCTGTGCGACTCCAACGAATTTCTTGGTGCGAGATCGACGCTGTACCAAGTGCGGGATGGGTTGTGGCTGCTGACCGCAGGGCTGAGTTACGACCACATCACCGTCCCGGACGTTTCACGCCCCTTGGTGGCGCGGCTGAAGTGACATCGGTCACGTCGTTACATCTTGTGGAGAAAACCGAGGAATCTGAACAGTCTCTGTGTATTTCTTCTGCAGTAAAACAGCGCTCACGATACCTATGCTCCCAGATCCCCCATTTTCCCCATACGCCTCCATTGCGCCTCTATATATACACGGAGAAACCTTGTCAACAGACGTTGGGAATAATGCCTCTCATTTAAAAAAGAAAAAGAAAATTAACAAAAAAAGAGGCCAGTTGCAATAATCCAAGCAAAATCGGAAATTGCGACTGCAATGCCGTGGATATGCCTTTCCATCTGACCATTCTTCATCAAAGTCAAAGAAGCCTTCATCATACATTATTAGGACCTGGTCCTTTCCCTTGATCGAGCAGCAGACGCGGTTTCAGGAACCCTTCGTCGATCTGCTTGAATGCTCCTGCTGGGTCTTCTGAGAGGTCTGAGATGAGTTGTTTGACCGCACCCGTAGCACTGGCAACTCTGGACGGTTCACTGCCGCTAGGTGCCGTGCTGCTGCTTGCGTTGGAAGAACCTGATGTTGGGTATGGGGCTTGCTCCGGATGGCCTCGGGGAGAAGGCATCCTGTTTGGCGATCTCCGGGCCGGTGGTGGTAGATCCAAGTCATTGTCATCTTCATCGTTACTTCCACTGTCTGCTGGACTCAACAGTCCCTGATCCGCTCCATCCTGCGTCCTTCTAGCCCGGCTGGAGTTTCTTCGAATTGTAGGTAGCCCGTTCGGCCGGACCGGCGGACTTCCACCGTTGACGGTTCCGCTGCTGTAGACACCGTTCTCAGAGTCCACCGGAGCCAGAGCGAATCCATTCGCACTTGGTCGAGGAGTGTGGCCAAGTCCTCGGCCTGATTTGCTCACGTAGGTGCCTCCGCTGACTACTTCAATATCAAACTCGTCATCCGAATCAATCTCCTCGACGACACCAGTCCGGATGCCCAGAATCTCCAGCATACGTGCGGTCGTACCACCAAAGATGATGACAGTTAAGACAACGACGACGAGAACAGTTGCGCGCAGAATGTCGCCATTCGTTCCTGTCAAACCAGCTGCAAGGGCAACGCCGACAGCACCACGAAGGCCGGCCCAGAAAATCATTACCTGGTGGGAGTACGGTAGTTCATCAGCGACTTCTCGGCCTTGCCTTTGGGCGCGGTACCGAATGACTCCGTTGATGAGACGAGAGAGCGGGAAAACAGCACACCATCGTGCAGCACAAATGCCAACAACGGTAATCATAATGAAAAGCGGCTTGTATTCCAATTTTGAATCTGTGAAAAGGGAGAGTCCGAGATAGATGAAGATAAAGTTCTCGGTAAGCTGGGCGGTGACTTGGAACATGAACTTGGTTGTCAATTGCGTCCGTCGCGACATGTTGTGGTAGGCGTAGTGTTTCAGGCAAATACCGCAGAACAAGAGGGACACAATGCCTGCATGGGCTGTCAGATCTGCCATGAATACAGTTCAAGGCAGTTGTACTCACCAGACATATGAATGGCATTCGCAAAGTAATACGTAGCGTAGGCAATCAAAATGATGAGACAGCTTTCCGTCTTTGGGAACCGTCTCACATGGGTGAACTTGAGCATTAAAGACGCTCCGATGCCTACCAAAAGGCCTATTGCTAAGCTCCCGAAGAAGACACCGAAGAAAATGCCGAAGGCTTCAAATAAACTAATGATGGACAAGGCATTTTCAGCCCCACCAGGCTTGTATTTCTGCGCAGTTTCAAACAGTACAATAGCAATTGCGTCGTTTAATATAGATTCACCGAAAATGACTGTGTATAATTTCGGTTCGACCTTGTAGGTCGTGAATATTGCGAGGATAGTGACGGGATCCGTAGCGGATAGGGTCGCACCAACGGACATGGCCTCTACGAAAGATATTTTGAATCCATCCAGGGGGATTCTGGTCCATAGATACAGTATAAGGCCGAGGACGACGGCGGAGATGAAGGTTCCGGCGAAGGCAAAGGTGAGGATAGTGCCGATATTTCTGAAAAAATTGCCCTGTCATGGTCAGTAAAGACCGAAAACCCATGTATTGTGCAAGCAACTTGAGGCGACTTGAAGCGACTTGAAGCGACTTACTTGGTGTAACTCGTATCCGGAGGAGAGAATAATAGGCGGAAGCAGAAGATTGAAGAAAAATTGATAGTCGAAGCTGACGGCACCTAGGACAGTGTCTACAGCGGTTAACCGCAGTATTAATCCTACAACCATACCTAAACAAAGTGAGCAAATATTCCTAACGTTTTACTCATGCAAGCCTACCAGCGAAAATAGATAGCACTGTCTCGTGCACTGCCTGTATCCTCCGGGTTTGCAGTATATAGCTTGTGAAAAGAGCTACTATGAGTAGAACAATCAGGATGAACAGCGACCATGATGCGAATATCTCCTTTTGTCCCGCTTCAGGTTCTGTCCGATTGTAAGAAGGAATAGCGATTATTGGGGGTTAGAAACCGACCTTCCCCGTCTGCATCACTCGCGTCTCTCTCTGCGTGCGCAACATGGTCAGACCGAGTATTCTCATTTGGGGTAGGAATGTTGAGGGCTGCTCCATACTCAGCAATTCGGTTACGACGGCCCACCCCGCTGCTGAAGCCATTCTGGCGCCTCAGAGCAATGCTAACATCTGCAAACGCACCAAATATCTCTGCGAAGATGATGTGAGGATAGGAAAGGGGCGATTTGTTGTTGGTGCGATGGAGGGAGGGTTGAGGGAGATGTTGAAGACGGGCTAGAGAGACGCGAAGGCGACGTCGCAAGAAGTTGAGGTCAAGGCCAGGGCCAAGGCCAAGGCGGCTGGCACGCAGATGAGGCACGTAGCGGAATCCTCAGACTGGTAATGATGTCTTTGCGTATGGGATAGTTCAGTTGATGTTGATGTTTGATATTGCTGATGATGTTGCTGTTAATGCTGTGCTTTGATGGGCAAATACTGATGCTAGATCCTAGCGACCTAACTTGTCGCAAAGGCTTGAGGCAGCCAGGCTGGGCAGCCAAGGCGGTCGGGGCGGAATACGTCGCGTCCTCCGCCAAACTACTTCTAGAAATTCGTGGCTTTTCCACCCGAGGCACCTCGCCGCCCTGTCGACCAGATCGTTGTGACGCATCTCATGTCAGGAACCACTGAAAAACCTTGTCATCTGCATTCATCAGCTGAGGACACGACTTTTTCCAACATCACACTACCTCCACATAACCCTTCACGCTCCCCACAGTATAAGCCACTCCACGCCAACCCTTTCTATTATTATTCATTACCAAACAAGACTCATTGGCTTGAATCGTCCAGTGTCCATTGTTATTGGGGCTGCAACACCCGCTGACGCCCAAGGCACTAGCCTAAATCCCGCGATACACTACTACAACACCATTTCAGGGCACTCGTGACCCCGAACATGGCATCAGGGAGACTCCCTTGCTTCCTGAGAATCGAAGACTGACAGCCAGCCAACCAACCAACCAACCAACACTCTACCGCTCTATGCCCTCTCCACAATCCACTAAAGACATCGCCTTGCTTCGGAACAGGCACGAATCTCCACCAATCGAATCCATTTCGCGAATTCGTCATTCGGCCAGTCGGAGGTGCAGCTGGCAGAGCCATACGACACGAACCACTTTGCAACACTAATAGCCATGGCTTTCGAACCACCGCCCTCTTCTTCTTCATCCTCTCCACCTCTCTGCCATCCTCGTCACACTTCCGGTCATCCTCCCCACAACTCTGAACAACGTTCCAGCGTCGATGGTTCGGCAGTACCGACCAATCCCAAAATCGTCTCCTTCCGCAGCAGCTCTTCGCATAACCGGGAATCGATCGAAGTCATGAATGAGCAGTCCCCCCTGCTACAACCGAGAAACTCGGACGAGGAAGAGTCGGGCCTCAAGGTCGTCTCTCCTCTGGGCGATGAAGACTGGCTGGGAGATGGTGAGGAGGAGACAAAGAGCAGTTGGTATTTGCTGCTGTTGACGCTCTCTGGGCTTGGGTAAGATATAGTCTATCTGTGGATCTGAGGATCTGGGGATCTGCGGAATTGAAAACCACTGCTAACGTCCCCCGAAGCCTGCAGATAGCATGGTCGGTAGAAATGTCAAACGGCTCACCCTACCTGTTATCCCTCGGTTTAAGCAAATCCCTCCTCGCCCTCGTCTGGATTGCTGGCCCTCTCTCCGGAACATTAGTACAGCCTTACGTAGGCCTCAAGAGCGACAACTGTCGAAGCAAATTGGGAAAGAGGAGACCGTTCATTATCGGAGGCGCAATAGCGACAATAATTTCACTCATGGTGTTAGCATGGACAAAGGAACTAGTTGGTGGTTTCCTAAGCGTATTCGGCGCAGATAGAGAATCTCGTGGCGTAAAAACCTGTATTATACTTTGGGCTGTACTGTTTGTCTATGTTCTCGACTTCGCTATCAACGTCAGTAAGTATTTCGACTCCAGGTTGCTCCATGTCGAGACCTGGGACTCACTATTTTCCCAGTCCAGGCCGCAATTCGCGCATATGTGGTTGATTGTGCTCCAACCCATCAGCAAGAAGCTGCCAATGCCTGGATTATGCGCACGTCAGGTGTAGGTAACATTCTAGGCTACCTTTCCGGCTACGTGAATCTGCCAAAACGCTTTCCCTGGCTCGGCAACTCCCAGTTCAAAGTCCTCTGCGCCATTGCGAGCTTTGCCCTCGCCACGACTGTTGCCATTAGCTGCAGCACCGTCCACGAGCACGACGCGAGTCGCGAAGGAAAACCGGATGCGCACAACGGCCTGGTTGCATTCTTCAAATCCCTCTTCCGCTCCATACGCAAGCTTCCGCCTCAAATCCGCCGAGTCTGCGAAGTACAGTTTTTCGCCTGGATCGGCTGGTTCCCATTCCTATTCTACATCACGACCTACATTGGCGAAATATACGTCGAACCCTTCTTCGAAGCCAACCCCGACATGACCGATGACGAAATCGACAAAACCTGGGAACGCGCAACCCGCATCGGCACCTTCGCATTACTCATTTTCGCCATCACAACATTCGTCTCAAGCGTCATACTCCCCTTCATCATCCACCCAACCTTCAAACCGCCCGCCCCACCCCCCGTAACTCCCCTGACCCCCACCACTCCAGCCAGCATGTCTGCAAACGGCTACTTCTCCCTCAAAGCCGCCAAACCTCCCCGTCGCAGCCCCTACGCCCGCGTCATGTCCCTCCTAGCCAACCTCCAGATCCGCAGCCTCACCCTCCGCCGCGCCTGGATGCTCTCCCACATCATGTTTACCGCCTGCATGTGGCTAACCTTCTTTGTGCGCTCTACCCTCGGCGCCACCATCCTCGTCTCCCTCATCGGCATCCCATGGGCCCTAACAAACTGGGCGCCCTTCGCCCTCATTTCGTCCGAAATCAGCAAACGCGATGCCATTCGCCGTGGGCTACTGCGTCCAGCGACGCGCGAAGCGGCACTTATTGCGGCTGGAGAGGATGAGGCGGGTGCGGAGGGCGCCGATCAGGCAGGCGTGGTGCTGGGGATTCATAATGTGGCGATTGCGGCGCCGCAGGTTATTGCAACATTAGTTAGTAGTGTTATTTTTCGGGCCCTGCAGAAACCGAGGGGGAGTGCGGGGGATGAAAGTGTGGCGTGGGTGTTGAGGTTTGGAGGGTGTTGTGCGGTTGTGGCCGCTTGGTTGGCTACGAGGGTTGGGGAGGAGAATGGGGAGGGAGTTGAGGCTGTTGAGGGGAGATTAGATTAAAGAATGGATGGGTGGGTGGTTGAGTATTATGGGTTTTTGGATATGGTAGGATTTTCCTGCCTTGGGCTTGGGTACCTAAGACGAGTTTTAGGATTTTGCGGAGTACTGGTTGTTTGGAAGACTTCTACCAATGGGAGAGCGTGGCGCTTGATATAGGGGTTTGGGAATGATAAACTGTCTTGTATGTAGGACCATAGCCATATCGCGCACCGCCCTGCTGCGGGACATTCGTTGTATTTTGGCGTTGGTGGTTTTTGTAGTATGGCGAGGACAACTAGTCAGATAGATGAGATGTAGCAACACGCAGGAATTTGAACCATTTTTATGCGTCTTCCTCGTCATCCGTGTCTTGGCCCAGCACGAGAGTCCCGAAGTTGTCATTGTCACTGTCACTGTCTGTTTCGGCTGATGCAGGGGGAGTGGTGGTATTAAGTGGCCGAGACGCGATTCCTGCTGATGCTACCACGATTGGAGAAATGGTTGTTGATTCGCCGGTATTTTTGGGTATTGTGGGCATCGGAGCTATTACGGACGGGATAAATGTTGCGGCAGTGGCCGCGCAGAAGTGAGTGCGTTGTGCTGGTATAGATGCTTCGAGTTGAGGTGGACTTTGTAGGCGAGCGCGCTTGGGTGACGGTGGGCTCCGGTGGTCCTCTTCGGCTTCGGCTTGGCTTCGTTTCGCGGAGGTTGGGACGGCGTTGGCGTCGGTTGAGGCGGTGGGTAAGTTTGCTGAGGTTGTGTCGAGTGATAGCTGTTTTGGTGTGGAGGAGTCGATCATTTCAGTATCGTTGTGGAGAAAGCTTTTAATTGCAGAGTGTGCGATTTCGTTCGGCTTGGTTACTTGATCGAGCGGATTGGACAAGTGATATGCATGGCTTTCTTCTTCTACGTCGTCCTCACTCTCGTCTTCGCTTTCGGAGTCTAAAGCACCCTTCCCAATACGCGCCACCGGCATCCGAGGTCGGAGAAGGCCTTCCACGTTCGTGCTGTCCGTATAGGCTCGGGCGAGCAGCGGTATTATGCTAGCCGCTGGTCCTAGCGATTTCTTGGAGGGTGGTGGGTTAAGGACGCTAGCTATCATGGCCTCTTTATCTCGCAGAAGAATTGCGGTTCGGTCTAGGCGTGTCCTTGCGGATTCCGAAATGTGTTGTGATGGAAGTTTAGAAAGGAGGATTGGAAGTAAAGCACTTGCAGCAGCTTTTAGGCCTGCGAAATCGGAAGGGGGTGTTTTTGGGCCGGTTGAGGAGCCGAGAAACGAATCTGCATTTGCGGACGATTGGGATGCAGCACTTCCTTTTGGTGTTGCAGTAGTAGAATTAAGTTCTGGTTTTGAGAGGTCGGTCGAGAGGAGGTCATTGCAGCACCGGCGGATAATAGCGTCGAGGGATTTGATGGTGGATCTAGTCAAAGATGGGCCCGAGAGTTTGAGAAGCTCCGACATCGACGAGTAGATGGCAGTCCGGATCTGAAGAATATTATTCTCTGCGCTGAATACCCATAACAGTTGATCTAAGACGATGGGAACTACAGGAATGAAGGCATCTCCAAGGCGTCCCAGAAGAGAGAGCATAAGGTCCACCGCTGCAACATGGATGTTAGGCAAGACTTCCCATAGGCTCTCGCGCTCTTCGCGGCTAATCTGACTGTTAAGTTTATTCGCATTTTGCGAATCTTCATTTCCAGAAGATGGCACCGTGACTGAAAACATCCTCGTAAGAAGGTCCATGATGCTTCCAACGCGGAGGTTCACTGGCGTGGCGGTTGGGGAGTTCAGATATTCTGTTAGCAGTCCAAGCAAGCCTATGAGCCTCTCGCTGCCAGCGTAAAGGCCAGCCCAGCCTGGAAGTCCAATGGCATCTGTAGCGAGGTCTTGGACCTTGTCGCCGAGTGTGTTTGCGGTAACCGTAGATGAAACGCCCGAGACAGAGCGCCAATCTTCGATGACGGCACGGAACACGCTGTCCGCAACTTTGTGGATTTTGAGAAGGGTGCAAGTGAAAGATATCTGCCATTCTTCGGTAGAGGCTGATTTAGGAGCACAGTGATGCTGCTGGACGTAAAGCTGGCGTGCAACTCGAGATATATCGGCAGATACGTACGGAGCAGGAGTATACGATGGCCCTTTTGCGAATTTGTTGGACGGCGTTGGTGCCAGTACCGGACCGAGAACTTGTTGAATCCGAGAGAGGTAAGACCTGAAGATGGTCGGATGGCGAGGCAGCAATTGATGAAAGCTATCCAATACAACTTTCAATAACGAACTCGCGCCCTTGGAAGTGGCCAAGCCCAGACAGGACTGAATAAATGTTGGAAGAGAAGGTGTTGTGATTTCTCTCACTACCGTAGGATAGTCCCGCGTAAGCATGAAGATGCGAGTCAGAGTAATGATGCAGAGAATTTTCGACGTAGGCGGATCTGGTTTCATAAGTATCGACAAAAGTCCTCGAACCCATGGCCCACTTTTCCAAAGAGTTTCCCATCCGCCGATTTCAATTGTAGATTTGATGAGCACTATACCACACCATCTTCCTTGAGCAGTACGGTCTTGAATCAGAGTTGACAGCTGAGTTCTGTATTTGTGAGCAACAACGGAGCTCTCGGAGGAATCTCTTGAACTCGACAATTGTAACGAAGAAAGTAGTTCTTTACACTGTGGCAGGGATGCTGAAATGGCAGGAATTTGCTGGGCAAGTTGAGGGGTTGGAGTGGAAGATATCCGAGTGGTAATTGCACGCAAGACCGTAGCAGAGGTTATGGCAGGCTGAGGAGCCATATTTTAATCTCTTGAACTGTCCCGGGCAAGATAAAACCCTCTTTCTCATGGAGTTATTCTCGGGGATGTTGTTCAAAAAATTGTTGAAAGATGCCCGATGGATTATTGGTCGGACCGAGCCGTGTGCCAAGCTAGCAGGGATACCAGGACGCCAGCTCCTCGATCAAACATTTTGAGGGGAAATGCGCTAAAGACCATTTAGAAGCTTGCAGTACTCTCTTACTTTCAAACTTTACTTGTTTAATATGATTTCTGAGATCATGAAGCCTGACCGGTGTCCATAAATCACTATTCTGCAAGGATGGGCGTGAGTTTCTGCTTGTTCAACGTCATTCCCGCCTTTGCTCACGCTCCGCCAGATTCAAGAGAATGAGAAGGCTTTGCGCTACATCGCCCAATTGGATGAAGCACGATGCAATGCTCGCTGGCAAGAGGTGCCGGAGCTTGCTAGGAAGGTGGAAAAGCATGCCTCGCACCGCCGCTGTATGTTGTCTCGCCTCAATACCCTGATGGTTTGCTGAGTCCGCACCAATCTCAGGTCTCACCCTTACCGCACGGTCAGAAGCCCAAGTAGCCGCATATAGCATTCAAAGACCATCAACAGCAGCCTCTACCGCTTCGTCAACCCTATCAAAAATAATACCTGCGTTGCTCACTGCAATCGATGATAATGCCGAATATCCCCAGGACGCCTTTGAGGCGACAGTCTGTCTAGGATGGTTGCATTTTGTCTTGGACGAGCCAGGCTTGGCAGTGGCTAGACTACCAAAGGACTTTGGTGTAGCTACCTCGAAATTAGCAAGTGGGGATAAAGCGTTGAGCAAATGGACGCAGGCGTGCATAATAAAGGGTGCTTACCTTAAGGGTACGACATATGAGAGGCTCTGTCTACGACAATATTTATGTCATAAGTCAACTGACGGGCTGTAGGGTTCTCTCAAGAAAAGGTGTCCTCTACTTCGGAAGCAGTCAATACATACAATTCTGTCCTTCCGTTCCTTTCGTCGTTCAGCTCGTTCAGCACCACGTCACCACAATTCCGACTATGGGTTGAACAGCTACTGGGCCGACTTTGCCTGTTATCGGACCAGTCTTCATCCTCAGGCCGAGTGGTTCAGGCAGATCGTGCTCTTCGGACGTTTCGTATGTGGTCGCGGTTTTGGGACAGTTCCATGGCGGGGTCCGATAGCTCTGGCACTGGAAGTTCTCGTACCCTCGTATGGAAGGCTTATTACGACACATTGTCCACCATTGTCCAGCGTGGCTTGCGCTACAGCCCGGCATCCACTACCCTACAACCGCAACTTCTTGACACCTCGGAGAAGCTTCCTGTTGACGAGCAATTAAGTTCGAGATTGCAACAGCGCGCCGAGTTGAAACGCGTAGAAGCCGTTTATGAGAGTTTGTTGCTCAAAGAGACCGAATTCCCGAAAGCTAGTGAAACCAACAAGAACATTGAGGTATGGGTGGAGGCCGTAATGGATAACTGGCGGGTGCTTTGCGGACCGTCTTGGCATGACGAAGAGCTGGGAGAGGGTGGAAAGGGGGCAGTAGGACGAGGCGTTCTCGATGTGAGTTCTGATTTGCAATCTTTTATATAACGACCAAAGATCTTCAGACTAAGATTTTGCCCTTCAATAGATTCTTTATCGTGCGGCAACCAAAACCTTTCACTCGACTCAGATTTTGCGTCATCTATTCACAGTGCATGCTTCCTTGGCCGAATTCGATCTTGCTTTCAAAGCATATGACTCCTATGCTGAAATAGTCACAAGAGGCAAAGATCGGGCAGAGAAGAGTGGAGAAGAGGACATCAGCATGGATGATGATGGCACCATCTTACGAACCGCTGCTGAAGCAATCCGGATACTTTGCCGTTTTGGCTCGCGTAAGGAGGCGGAAAAAGCGCGGGACATTGGCCAGAATATTGAGAAGTTGCTAAAACAACACACTCCGTCTATTACCTTACATAAGCCAACTCCAACGGACAGAGATGTAGCCAAAGACACTGAGAGACCTACCAAGCATCAGGTTGCCCCCAGGACGCTGGCTGTTGCTTATCGTGCAGTCGGCATTAGCCAAGCACAATGGGCACGCCTGACGTACGAAGCTGGTTCGCGAACAAGTATCCAAACAAAAGCCGTCCACTACCTTCGCAAGGCAATTGAGCCGAGATTCCAAGATTCTCATAACCTTGACGCCCATTATGCGCTTGGTTTAGTACTCGCGGAGATGAGAGATGTGCCTGGCGCGATCAAGATTGTCAAACGTGCTCTTTCTCCCGTTACAGGACTGGACTCATCAATCTCCACCGATGACGTGATCTCTAATAAAAATACTCTTTTAACGACAGAGTACTCACGAGAGCGAAAGCTGATACCTCTGTGGCACCTGCTCGCTCTGCTCCTGACAGCGAGATCAGAATTTACTACAGCAGCCAAATCCTGCGAAGCCGCTTTCGAACAGTTTGAGAGCCCCACAATACTGTTCGGATCGGCCGACAATGGTGAGCAATATCGCAGTGACCACTTGAATCAACTCTCCGCCGGAACTCACGAAGAGAAGCCTTCCAAGTCGTGCAAAGGTGTTGTGGATCAAATGGAAGCAGTTGAAAAAGGCGGCATAGTCGAAATCAAAATGACACAGTTATCATTAGTGGAAATCATTGAAGGCCCGAATGTTGCAGTTGATGGCAGCGACGAATTGCTTGCTCTGTATGCAAGGTTATTTGGGGACCCGGATGCGGGCCAGACCAAATCAAAAGCACCTGCAACACCACTACTACCTCCAAAAAGCTCAGCTGGCACGATCAAAGGCAGCATATTCCGGTCAAGAACGGCGCGAAAGACTGTCGAAAACACAGCTCCTGTCGCCAGAAATTCTTCTATCGCGAGCTCGCGACCCTCCACTGTGGCTACTCAAGCGACAGCTGCACCTACTATCCAAGTCACCGATGAGGACGGTTCAGAGCATGCGAACGGCCATCATCATCTCTTTCATTCCAAACACCACACCGATATACCCACGCAAAAACGAAGCGGGAGTGTTAAACTCCAAAAGAAGAGTGCTGGTAGCCTCCGCAGGCGAGCCGAAACGGAAGGTGATATGGATTCAAGAACCCATGGACTAGATGGGACTATTACAAACGGCAAGCCTGGTCACAACAGTTCAGTGCGAGAGAAGTCACCACGTCGTCCATCAATGTCCAGTTCCATTAGAAAGTCGACCGAGAATGAGCGTCCTCTTCGCCCTATTCTGCATAACACGGACCCTGCAGTACAGCCACCCCCCGTCGGCTATTCGAAGCAACCGCCACACCGGGATACTCGACGACCTCCTCCACTTCCTCCCCCCGACTACATTCCTCCAGATCCTCGATTCACTGTTTTAATGGAACGCCGACACAAGATCTCTTTGCTAGTCAAAGTTTGGCTGTTCATATCTGGACTGTACACTAGAGCAGCCATGTATGAAGATGCGAAGGGAGCTGTAGACGAAGCCTTCAAACTTGTGGAGAAGCTTGAACTTGAAGTGGCGCAAGAATCATTCAATACTAAAGCCTTTGCTGATCCTGGGTGGGGTGTGGGTAAAAGTGTTGAGGAACTTTGGGGGGATGTTTGGGCAGAGGTAGGTTGAAATGCGCTTGATGTTTTCGCACGATCCACCATCACTAACAACGCGCAGCGAGGCGAATTATTACTCGCCCAATCATCTCCACATGCAGCGCGATCCGACTTTGAAAAAGCGCTTTCACACTTTCCAGACCACCCGGTGGCAATCGTAGGTCTGTCTAATATTCTTCTCGATATATATTGCGACATCATTCCACCCGAGCCGCCTCTGGCATCCGGTCCACTGTCACCACTATCACCACCATTTTCCCTTCCAATTTCGGCCACGGAAGACGACGCGAAGAAAATTTTACTCGCCTCCTCTGCCCCATCTGCTGAAAATCAAATCTCACCTCCAGAGCTCAACCGACTAGCAGCCCGGGATCGCGCACATGGTTTACTATCTACTTTGACCAAGCTTGGCTCAGGGTGGGATTATTCCGAAGCTTGGTTTGCCCTTGCCAGAGCCTACGAGGAGGGGGGCCAAATTGAAAAAGCAAAAGAAGTTTTGTGGTGGTGTGTTGAGCTTGAAGATAGTCATCCAGCGAGGGAATGGGGCAGTGTTGCGGTGGGAGGGTTCGTTTTATAGCCTGAGTTGAGCACATACGATTCTTTAAAAGTGGGACGCGAAGATACCCACCGCCAGACTTGGATCAATTGAGAATTATCATTATGGACTGGAAAGTCATGATTCATGAGTACGATCTTTTCTATTTTATCAGCTATTTTTAATAATACAGATCCAGTGTCATTTCTATTTACATAACACTCACAGCGCTCCAGAGGTAGGCCTGTCACTTCCCCTAAGTACATTGAGTACCATATTGGGTTCCCCACAGTACAAGTGAATAATACTTTTACAGTGTGAATAGTTCCCCCTCACTTGGTCCCACGGTTCGATCTTTTCTGAAATCGCGCTATTGTCACAGACTTTATTCCACTCTTCTACTTCTCATTGTCCATGCGTACCACTCTACCCTCATGCGCCCAACCACCAGCCCCCTAACCTCCAACGTAACAATCAAACACCACAAACGCTACAAACATGGATACCTCAACCACCGCTGACGATTCCGTCAATCTCTCCGAAATGTCTCCTTTATCGCCTTCGCCCAACCGAGTACTCTCCTGGCTCGCAAAAGTCAATCCATCCGACCCCATTCTTCCCGCACCCGACCAGGCTGAAGATGAAGATGCGACTTCAATTACTTGCCTGAAACCTCGCCGCGATTACTTCGTCAACGGGATTCCTTATACTCCGGCTCATAGCAATTCCGAGTCGCCTGCTGAGGACCAGGCATCGCCAACGAATACTAGCTTTACGGATCAGAGCATCTTCGACGAGCCATGCACTCCGGTGAACAAATCTTTTGGTTCCGCCGAGGATGACTGCTTCAGCTCGCCTGCAACAACCGTCGGCTCCGATCACAAAACTGAGGTTGTGGAACCTTGCAAAGCGCGAGCCTGGCTATTTGAGACCGAGCACGTTCACCATGTTGAGAATGAGACGGCCAACGACACCGACGAAGACCTTGAGTCCACCGCGTTCAATGGTACAGAGGTCCACCATGCTTCAGGCCCGTTCCTACCCACTACGCCGGACGGCTCCACCCTAATCTGGCTCACATCCTGCCTCCAATGCACCCTCGCCCAGCTCCCCTGCTCACGCACACTCCCTGCCTGTTCGCGCTGCGTCCGGTCTGGCCATGGCTCAGGCTGTCTCCTCCAGCGGCGCAAATTGGACTCCGAGCGAGCTTTGGGCGACGTGATGGGGAATTTGGCGCCCGTTTTGTTGCGAGTCGCGGATGAAGATGAAGAGGTTTGGGAGAGGAAGAGGCGGGTGTGCGATGAGGTGAGATAATTTGATTTGTCGCGCCCAGGAAACAGAGTGGTGGTGAGGCGAAGCAAGTGAGCTAATGTGGCTTTGGTGTGCCAGTTGATTGAAGCATGGCGTGCGCAGCAGGACTGCAAGAATTGGGTGTTCCCCATTAATGATGGGAAGATGGGTGGGTTTCGGTTGGGAGAGAACCAGAGACTTGTTCGGCCTATTCATCCGGGTGAGGGTATTGGGAGGGCTGTGCCGGCTATGGCGAAGTTGGGCTGAAGAGATTGTTGGGATAGACGGAATGGCGTTTTGAGTGGGCAGCGAGGAACGTTTCGGCAATCTCGGGTTGAATTTGTTTGTGGTAGTGCTTGCGCTGAAGGCTTGGGACTCCCAGAGTTCCAGATGCGAGGGCGTTGGCTTTTGGCGCGTTTGCTTCAAGATTTCACTGCTGGGTGTTCTCCATTGGGAGATTGAGTCTGCAAACTTGGGAGATGTGTAAGGTGGAGGAGACACCCTTTCAAGAGTTTCCATAATCTTAGTAACTAATGGCTTCGGCGCAATATGCTACCTTACTAGAGAAGCCCTCTGCATCTTTGATGGCATCTAGAGTCGAAGAGGGTGAATAGCTCAAAGCTCTTCTCGACCCCTAATCACGCATGCGTACTGAGGCGAAGAGAGAACGACGATAGTCTGCACCACCCGTGCACTTCTCTAATTCAAAATACCACCCCAACGCTCCTAACTCAATCTCATCATCTAACCGCAACCGCTCAGGCACATGATTTCGACTGACTTCACCGCATCCGCCGCATTCACCGCGCGCTGCCCAAGCCACCTCCACGACAACACCTAAACCCGCCTCAACCCCCAAACAAGCTGCGAACACCACTCACTCCCCTCCCATAACCGACCTCCTGAACCATATCCGCCCAACCAGCCATGGGATCCAAACTCCGCAAAGTCGAAAATCCCTCCCGGTTCGAAAAACCACCACCACAGTTCACAACCGGCGCACTCCCCGTCCCCTATGCGCCCTTCCCCTCCTGCCTGGCGCCCCAGCCCGAGCCCAAACAGAGCATCCTCCACCGCCCCGACGTCCCCCCCGTCCTACCACCCATGAGGCTCAACTACCCCACCAGGCTCCACCGAGCCCCCAACAGCGCAATCTCCAACGAGGACGTCGCCGAATACAAACCCAGGCCTGCTGAACCCTCCCGCATCCAGATCCACCATCTCCCAAACATCCACCTCGCCTCCCAGTTCGCCGTACAGAACCACATCAGCTATCCGCAGCCAAAGCCGTACTCCGAACTGGATTCTCCTATATACGTCAACACGCGCTGTGGGGCGAAGATGTACGAGGCTGTGCTCGCTATCGCGCATAATCATCGTCAGCCGTTTGATATTCGGTTTGCCGGCGAGCATCTGCCGAATACGGCGGCGGCGGTGTTTGTGTGTATTAAGGGGTTTTTCGGGAATGGGATGCATTGTGTGGGGGTCTACGTCCCGGACGGTGTGGCGTGGGATGCTGGCCGAAACCCTATCCCAGCTCCGCGGTTCGGCAAGGACGGCACCGAGGATATGGCGCGGGGTGATGGGTTCGGCGAGATGTTTTTCACGGCCTGCGATGATGAGGATTTGAAGTACGAGGAAGTAAAAGAGCAACTATGCGATGAGTCAGGGATAGAAGGATCGGGGTTGGCAGATGTGATTGAAGCTCCACAAGTGCAGGTTGTAGGGAAGAAGAGGAAGAGGAGCTCGGCGAAAAAGAGGGAGTGGGATAGGCATAGGAATGTGTGGGAGGTGGCGGCGCTGGTGTGGAATGAGAGGGTGGAGGGGAATTTGCTTGTTAGGAGGTTAATGAGAGCGAGTAACATGGGGGAGGAGGAGGAGTTTGAGGAGGAATGGGGGGTGGGTTGATGGGTGTATTGCTTTGTGGAGACGAGATTCGGGACTGGAGAGAATTGAGAAATTCGGTTCAGCGGTGTGCGCCATTATGGTTGGGGGGAAACTCGAGGAACGAGACTTTATAGGTCCAAGAAAGGACATTCACGGATACGACCTGGAACTGGGAAAGAAAGATTCAAATTTGAGCCTAGAAAGGCTAGGAGATGTTTTGTTTCCTGCACGATTCAAGCAAAGAGAAAAATTACATCAGAGAATAAGATGGATTCAACACCGAGTCCCTCAACTAACGCCGTGACCAGCCTTCCAGTTAGTCCTTCCCGTTAGTCATAAAGATACTCAATCTGCGGCTTGATCTCCGCAGAGATATTCTTAATCTTCTGGATATGACCCGAGTTCAGTTTTCCTCCACCCTCCAAACCCCATGCATTGCTCGCATCCAGAACCTGTACCCACGTGCCCAAATTCAAATGTTCTCCAGACTCCTCATGGTCCCAAACGTCCACCTTTAGTAAAATGCTCGCGTCTGTTTGCGGTTTCAGTACCACCGGCAACTCCACGTTCACATCAACCTCATCCGCCTTCGCGAATGCTTTCGTCTCCGGATAACGACGCACAAAAATAGTCTCCTCGCCTCTATTAACGATGGCGGTGAAATAAATATCATTCGGTCCTTCCGTGCTCCCTGAACGTGCGGTACTGAGCGTGCATATGCAGAGTTTGAACGGGTACACCACCAGCATCTTATCTTTCGACCCGTACCAGAGAACGACACCTTGCTCAAAGCCGCTCATGCGTGCGCCTTTTCGATCGGGAACGTCCATTTCGTCAGTCGTTGGCAGACCGAGCTCCTGGATGTAGTGCATATCCGCACCGCCAAGGTACCTCCACTTCGTGCGGATGTCACCCTCAACAGCGTGGGCTCCGGTGGCAGCACTCCAGTAGAAGCTGCCGTTCTCAAATTCGGACCATCTCACATCCCGAGAGCCGATTCCAGTGACATCAATGGTGACTTCGTTTGAGATAGGGTACCCCCATCTGCCTAATCCGCCTGTCTTGGCAAAGGCAGCCAGTATTTCCCCCTCCACTGCATGCGCACGGCGAGTGCCGTATTTGAAGTACCAGGTCGCTCGCTGCATCTGCTGGAGGAGACCTCCGTTCGCTGGTAGGGCTTCTTCGACAGGAAACCCCCAGGTTTCAGATTCGCCGGTTGCTTGATAATCCTGGAATATTTCACCCGCTACTTCAAAGGCACCGGTAGTAGGAGACCAGTAAATCGCACCGCTTTGAAACATACTCTTGCGCCCGTGTGGCTTGTATGTGGGCTGCTCGTCACTGATGAGATAGCCAAGAGTTTCTTTAACGCTGTCACTTAGACTGTTGTAGCGCTCTAGAATCTTGCCGTGGATTTCGAATGCGGTTTCGGAGTGAAACATAATCGCGCCTTTCGAGTAAGGTTGCCACCACGACGAAAGGTGAGGTATGAGAGTCGCAGGCGCGCTTGGAAGGCCAAGGTCGTAGATGTTCCGTATCATCTCAACTTTGGTGGTAATGTGCCATTGCGGAGTCTCTCGCTGCTGCCCCGCAAGAGTGCCTAGATCACTCGGGATGCTTGTAGAGAGTTTGAAGGTCGCGATCCTGCCGCGGAAGGACGAGGAATTGTTGCCGCCAATGAGTACAATCTTGGCGGATGGTTCAATTTCGAGAATGCCTGTAGCTCCGAATCCGTGGCACCCAACGACGCGGTTGTCCAAGAATACCGTGAGAGTATCGCTGTCGTAGATGAGATCTGCGGAGTGCCATTCTCCTGGTGTTACGTCTGTCTTGTTAGACTCAGCGGAGCGCCAGTCGACAATGGCGCTACACACTGAACCGATAAGCCTTACTGATGAACCGACTCCTATTAATTCAAGACTGAAAGGTATCTTCTCGCATTCCGCCAGTATTTGTCGACCATCGAATTCGGAATCCAGATTGAAGACCACGCGTACATGAAATTGGAATATGTCACTGCATGCCACCGCACTGATATCTGCTTGAATACCGCCGGATGGACCAAGTTGAACCGACTTTGACGACCCGGGACCAGACGTAATATGGGCGTCTAACGGTAAGGTAATTGGAATTCCACCATCAGGATTGCTGATATCATTCCGATCAAACGTGTAGTCGAGAATAGTTGCCATGGCAAGATTGCTTCGGGTTTTTGAAATATTTGATGATTGCGGAAATATGTATAACCAGATCTCTGATGTATATCGGAGAAGGATATGAAAGGAATAAGTACCTGCAGATCATGGCACGAGACCTCGATATATATCAGGAGATATTATTGGCGGCTTACTTGAAGACAGTGTAATCACATCATGCTAGATCACACTACAGTCATAAATTCAATTTGCATTCTCGCCCGGCGACATTCGGACTTTGCCCGCATCAAAGTAATATCGTGAGGAGCAAGGCTGGTATATGGTGTGGTGTGATGACGATAGTTGAAAGCGCGAGGGTCGCAACGGCGGAAGCGGCTCGTCATGCTTAGCCATTCTTCTATGCATCACCTGACTACCTAGATGGAGAGAAGGATATAATAACTAGGCTGAAGGTATCGAATTCTTTGTTAGAAGGAAAGTTGACCGTCGTAACTGCTGTAAGTCAGGCAGCGACGTAGCTATATACCAGGTGACACGTGATATGATGACCAGTCAGCTCAGTTCAACAGAAATGTAACTATGGCGGAATCAAACTATCGTTGATGCCAGTGAGGCCAGTGTGCAAAATTCCATCGGAAGCTTTAAAGATTAACAGCTCTAACATAGCTTCCATTGAGCATGTCTCTGGTAGCTTTCTATACCATCTTACGAGTAGCAGTAGTGCGGGAGATTTTGAATAAACATGTATTTGCATGTGCCTTGTTCTACATGCCAAGCTCGGCGAAAACGTTATCAACCTCGGCATATTTTGGCTTCCATCACCACCTCCACCTCCTCCTCTCCTTGTCCTCGTTTTGTCCTTCGCCTTCTACTCCTCTTGTCCAAGATGTAGTCCTTGACCCATCTACCTCTCAGCGAATTGTACCCTCATTGAAATGCCAGTCTGCGCAATTCACCTACTCTCCCTATCCCCTCAAACCTCCCTCGCAAGTTTCCTCTCCATCCTCCGCACCTCCAACCTCTCCCCGCTTGTCATATCGAGATGCGTCCGATGGATCATCCTTCCCACCTCCACCTCGCTTGAACCTCTCCTCGCTCAGAATACGCGCTGGGACCTCCTCCTCATCCTTCCGTCCGCATCCCCGCTTCCACTCTCCCTCCATAAGCTCATCCACCATCAATGGACCGTTACAGCCGGCGTGCCTTCACGCCTAGTAGCCGATTTCGCCGCCAGGAATGAGAGGTTGCTGCATCCGAGGAAGAAGGACATACCGCCATTGACCGGTGCGCTAGAGAAACCGAAACTCGCAGACTCCGCGCAGGCATTGGAACTCTCCCCAGGGCTGCGAGATTGGATACGCGATTTTGCAGCAAAGGAAGGAAATGGTGCGGTATCAATGCTTAACCTCATTTCCTTCAAGCCCGGGATGAAATCTGAGTACCTGACATATGGGAAAGCGTTTGCGGAGAGCATCGGGTCAAAGAGAGGTGGAAACGCCAAGATTGTGGGAACGGTGGTAGAGATAAATGGGAAGAAGAAAGAGGATGGGGAGAACTGGGACGAGATTGCTCTGGCGCATTATCCTAGCATCGTACACTTTGCGGATATGTTGGCTAGCGAGGATTATCAGGAAGTCAACCACAAGCATAGGGTTCCCGCGTTGAGGGATACTTTCATCATGTGCACGACCGAGCTTGGTCTGGATGATTTTGCAGGCTCTGGTACCCAGGCGAAATTGTAGGCATCGGTGTGAAAAGGTAGTAGAAGTAGTACTATTATCGCTAGAACATTGATGTTGTCGAGTGAGTGAGGTCCCTCAGCTCTCACAACACGAGTCGGCAATAAAGCTGCAAATTTCTAACTTACAAAGTATATGGACGGTATACAGGAACGTCTACAAGCTATAATAAATACATATAGGGGCGATATAAAATGGTCACTATAACGGCAATATTAGTTCTAATCGCCGCCGTGCTAGCAGGGAGGGTGCTGGCCAGCACATGTTGCACCCTTGTAAGAGTCTACATTCTAGGTCGAAGAATAAAGAAAGCAGAGAAATTAGGGAACTGTGGTTATGTGGTTACCGTTGTGGCGGATAAGCACCGCCGCCTCACTGGTAGCAGGCTTATCGATAACAATCGATGCTGTCAAATGCTCTACCGCCTTCAGTAGCGAGTTCCAAGATATCTTTCTCAGTGCAAGGCAGATTCTAGTAAATAACTTTTTTAAAAAGGAATCATATTTTACAAATGATTATGTCTTTGGTGGCAACAAATGTTCTTTAGAATAGAACCCAGTTATTGGAGGGGACTGTGGCGTATAGACGTGCCATTACTTCACCGCCACAACGTCACGCCTAAGACGGTTGATTCCTACATTAAACTACAGTAGGCCGCTTCCTCTTCTCTCTTTTCCAACCTCAAAAGTAAACCGTTACAAGGGTGTAGCTGGAACAAGCCGGCCACCCTTCCTGCTTGTGGTGGCGACATTCCGTGGAAAATCGCATTTATTACCGTTAGATATCACTCATAAGTATCCTTACGCATCTCAACCTGTTTCGTATTGGTACTGGCTTTATTGTACAAAGAGCGGCATTAAAGTCCTACCTCTGTATCCTCTATTTGCCACCCATTTAAACTTTCGAGAGAAGATTCTGTATCAGGGTGATGAGGGCCAAGGATCTGTTTCCGTGACTGGAAGCATCTTTTCATCAGTGAAATAGCCTCCTCATCCCGGCTTAGAGACTTCCACGTGTGTGCCAGGTTGGCCATGCTGGTCAGCGTGGAAGGATGCTCGTCCCCAAGCACCCTCTTTCTCGTCTCCACCACTTGCACGTCCAGCTCTTCGGCCTCCTTCCACCGCCCTTGATTCC
>KV745084.1:0-46255 GCA_001692735.1 Lepidopterella palustris CBS 459.81 | reverse complement strand
CAAATTGAACCTGTATTCCATTTAGCACTGTTTTGATAACCTTCTTGGCACCTCCTTATCCTAATTTGGGCGATTTCAATCAGACTACAGTTTCGCTCCAAAAGATCGAACCTAGGGGGGTGTGTTGAACTGGCACGGATCTACAGTGGCCTAGTATTGAACTCGTTAGGAGCTTCTAGTAGGTTCTATGCCTCGTATTTGTAATCGTCTTTTACCACTTCTTCTAGAACGTTCTCTACCATATTCTCTTAGTATATATAGCTTCTGCTTTCCATAGAAACAATACAAGGAAGACAATTTGAACTCCCGAACCAAACTGCTCGGGCAGTTCTACAGCAGGTCTTCGTAATCATCGTCGACTCGTCGTGGTAGAGAAGGATGAATTGAGATTTAGACTTGAAGCTGCAACATTGTAAACAAATGACAATTCGAAAGATGGCAATCATGTCTGAATCGATTCCGTGGCACATGGCTCCTTTGAATTCGTAGTAAACATTCCACTCCATTCCTACGAACACGTGAGAGCTCCTATCCTCGCCTCTCTCCAGTCCCTCCAACCTCAACCAACTCCAAACAGAAGTTGCTGCCATCCAGGCCCCCACCTCCCTCCGATCACCAATTCCGCCAGCATCAGTTGTGCGTCTCCCCATAAGAGAAACATCAATAGCTGGTCCCGCATCAACGCGTCTGTCAAAACGTGGCTCCCACGTATTTCCTCACCTGCTTCCACCAGCGCTTTCCCAAGTTCAAACTTCCCACGGTCCACCGGCACCGAATGCGGCTAAAAACGCTCTCACATCCATCCGACTTCGGTCACCTCAAACCCCCCCCCGGAGAAAGGCGAACACAGTTTCAGGCGTCCAACCTCCATCTCGACAGCATCCAAAATCTGTCAACGTTCTCGAGAGCGGGAGGGAGACATGTGGCTCGGTTAGATGCAGAGAAGCCAGACCGGCGAATTTTGCGAGTCAAGAGCGTACATGTACCCTTATTGGACTAAATCAGCAGCTGGACCCAGCAGCTGCGGGCCTAGTCTATCGAACCATCGACGCAGACGGCACGCGCAAAAGGTTGGAGATAAAAGCTTATCAGATCCGGAGCTAAACCTGGGTGACTGGTGATCCAAAATAAAACCCCGTCATATCATATCAAATAATGCGAAATGCCATAAAACTCTCAGCTGATCCGAGTTCCGATTCAATGGTCGCTTCCCCTGGCCTTCCCCCCTACAACTTACTAACCTACACTGGCTCCGCGGAGGTGCGGGAGCGGTTTGGGTCCGTCGTAAGCAACTGATCAGATCTAGCCCATTCCTGGGATGCCGATACCTCGCGAGGAAATTTAGGGAGGCGTAGGACTCTGTTATGGGGGCGCTTCTGATAGGTGAGATAGCGGGTACCGGTGGATTGGCTAAGATTATGTGGCATGGGGAGGGATATTGGGGTCTACGGACGGGACCCGGGTAAGTTGACTTGGCACACTCATGGGTAAAAACAAATTGCTTTTGCGAATTGCTCGGGTTGAGCGGAGGGGGATTTTTGTGAAGTTTAGGAGTCGTGGAAGAGGAACTTTTGAAGTATTGAAGTTTGGGAAAGGAACTAATGGTCGTTCAAATGGCAAACCTCCGTTTCATACTACGTACTTTTGTGTCTATGTACTATACAAAAAAAGGCAATTGCTATACAGTCGTCTCTACATCTCTACATCTCTATGTGCGGAACTGGGGAATCTACGAATATAAACATCCTCCTGTCCTGCCAGCGCGATGAGCAGCGAGAGACCACCCCAATATTTACATTCAATCCACCTCGAATCCACTTCGTCCCGCCAGTACAGATCAACCAAATCGCCGCTTAGTCGAATTTCGCTCATCCCTCTCAACCATGCTCGCTCCCTACGAGTGTTGATTCTTAGCACTGTTCGTGCTACTCTTCCCCTCCTCACCCGCTGCCTCCTCACTCTTGATACTAACATCCCTCTGCACCGTGATACCCTGAATACCCTGCAGGATATAATCCTCGCTCTCCGTTCTCCTCAACGTGCCTCCTCCCTTTCCCAGCCCAACCGTCGTAATGCTCTGCCCCAACACCTTGCCATTCTCATTCCGGCTCGAATCCAGATTATCCAGTCCATACTCGCTGAGCTTCTGACTGCCAGTGCCGGGCACTCTCCTCGAACCGCTGTAGTCATACACATACTTGCCGCTCTTTGAATCCTTGGTCGAGAGCAGGCGCGGGAAGCAGATGGCGACCGCTTTTCGGAGACTGATGAGGCAGGCGCAGATGAGGCCGACGGCGGTCTCGATGAAGGACCAGAGGTTTGTCGGGCAGGAATCCCAAGGAACGTCGGTGGCGTGGGTGGATTGCACAAGGGCTTTCATGCGGATGCCGGTTGTGAGGCAGACGAAGAGACCGAGGGTGAAGAGGATTATCAGCCCCAGTTTCTTGGAGAGGGACATTTGGAGCTTGCTGATCACGGGGATGGGAAGTAGGAAGACCCAGACATCAGTGAAGAGATTGTAAGATGCCCAAGTCCACCTGGAAGTTTCTGTTAGTGAGTTGCTTCAAGTTGTATGTGTTATTTGAATGTGGCAGTCGTAGGCATTTAGAGGATGCGGCAAGTGGATGAAAGATTAGACTCACCGAAACCAGGTGTTGTTTACACAGTGGCCGTGCACTTTCGGGTCAGTCTTGTGCCAGGCCTTTCGAATTGGTGTGCATTGGAAAACGGTCGCAATAATGAACGCGGTGCTTGCGAGTCCAATTACAAGGAGTGTCACTTGGCAAATCTTGCGAAAACTGGGAATTGAAAAGACCCGAAGGTAGAGAAGCAGAAAAGCGAGTTTGTTGAATGTGATGTTTGTTTTGTAGGCTATTTGAGAAAGATAGTAGTACTGAAGTGGAGTTTAGCGATTTTGTTATCATTGATGGGTTTGAAATTTCTACCTCCAACGCAACATGGACTTGTCCGCCATGAGACGGTATGTCTTTGGTATGCAGTCCAAATCCATACCGCGCAGCTGGGCTGTGATCAGCAAAGGAACTGAGAATCATGCGCAGATCGCAGTTGACGATCTTACTTTCATTCAATATGACGCAAAATATTACCAAAGTAATCTAAATGCAACGTCAGTGAGCAAGAGCGTATAAATGGAGCAGAAGAAAAGCTCACATTGGAGCACACGACCATGGCCTCCTCCATTCCGAGCCATCCTCTGTGTCGCCAGACGGTGACAGTGCGAGCTATGACAAGCACTGTGGCGACGACAGTTAATGCAATAGGGACTGACTTCAGGTAATGCTGTTGGCCTGGAAAAGCCTCCATGATTCTTCCTTCTTTCCAAGGACGGCAAAGACAGAGGTCTCGAAAGCGCAGAGCCCGCTGAACGCCTGAAGTGCTGGACGATGGAGAATAAATGAAGGTCCGAGTTATAGATGATGGTACGCTAGGAGTTGAAATCTGGGACAAGAATACCCTGACTTCATTACTGGAGACGACCCCTGGCAGAAATAAACAGCCTGTTCAGAAAGGAAGGAGAAAACACAGTGGTGAGAATTCAAAATAGGCGTTGTCTTCAGGGTAGCATCTTTCAGAATTGCGTGTGTACCTGGTGAGCAATGGCGAACGGACTGTTCGGATGGGCCAAGTATGCAGTGTCTGATCCTTTGGAACGGATGAAGCTAGGTACCTACATTCACATCGACTGATGGTTTTTGGTGATAGTGGGCATCAGCACGTTGTGGTTGCGGCGATATGTCCAAATCGTTCCGTCCCCGCTCGGAAGGCTCCTAGATGCATTTTGTGGGCCGAACCTCGCTGACGAAGGCTAGCACAAACGGTTGAAGGATCAAGGGCCACACGAACGTTAAGGCAGTTGCTGATGCGGCTCTAGAAAGTTTCTGGACGCTCCAACCTCGATGCGAACATGGTTGGACGGGTGGTGGCCGAGTCAAAACAAGGTGTCGTATGATATAGATTGACCGTTTCTACCCCGGAGCAATGACAGTGGTGGAAATGCCTTTGCTGTAATTAGTGCGGTACACTGATAGCAAGGATATTCGCGACGGGAACAGGTCCCGGAGTCTGGTCCGTACGGTGAATGCATCTTGATGTGTAGGCCTAATGGAGGTATTTAGGGTCCATTGCGCCTCAGCGGATATGAGACGCTGAATTTTCATCCCGTGCCGGATGTGTGTGATTGGTTGGCGTAGCGGAGACTTGGCTTTTCCGCACTTAGCGTTGGCACTACAGGGAGGCCCGACGGGCACTACCATGAGCATCCCTTTAGCATACCCTTAGCAAACCCCTACTTTAATCCCACTCCAATCCCTCCTAGTCCCTCCCAATCCCTCCCTAATCCCTCCAACTTTCCCAAGCTAATGTTCAGAGTTCTCACCTCCAGTCCTTGAATGGAACACGCACCCCCCCCCGTCACCATCCCCAGCACTCACAAACCACAGCGTCGGGTTCGAAAGGTCGTATTAACCCGGTCACGACATTCCTTCGAACATATGAGGCAATTTAGGCTCTAGGCTCTGCTGCCGGCTCTGCTGCCGGCTTTGCTGTCGGCTTTGCTGCCGGTTCCAATGTCCTGGGGAACTGGGAATTGGATAGTATTGCAGGGCCCTGGCAGATTGGGAACAATGAGCTGTTGGTGGAATGATATTGTCCTGCTTAAGTAGGAAAATGCTCCGTAGAATAGATAATCTACTCATGAACCGTATTGCATACTGTTCCCACTAATCTTTTCGCCTCGCAGTCCCTCGCTTGTCGTGGCCAATGCATTTTGTGGGTCTCTCATTATTTGCTAGCTGTGAGTCCTATAGTACTTGTTGTTTCCTTCTGCTGCATCTCCTGTCATTCAAGTTGCCAGCCATCCTTCCAATCTCGTCTCCCCCTCTCTGGATTGTCCCTCTCGTTTTCTGCTGCATCATTCATTCTCCTTCAACATGAATTCGGCCGAAGAGAAAATCGGGAAGGAGCTGGATGTGTCGGGCGAATACCACTCGGGATCGGAGAGCCCCTCTGAGCCTCCAATAGACCCTATCATTGAGAAAAGGCTCTTGAGGAAGTTGGACATGCGAGTTGTTCCTATTCTCTGGATTCTGTACCTCGTTTCTTTCGTGGACCGTGGCAACATTGGCAATGCGAAGATTCAAGGTATGGAAAAGGAGTTGAAGCTTAAGGGCCAGATGTACAACATTGCCGTCATTGTCTTCAACATCGGCTATGTCGTTGCTGGTGTGCCGTTGAACATTGTCTTCAAGAAGACCGGCCCAAAGTCCCTCGCCGCGATGATGTTTTGCTGGGGTGAGCTTTGCAATAATATTTAAATTTGCTGGAGATGAGGTTATTAATGCTCGCAAAGGTCTCACCGTCTTGGGTCAAGGTTTGACAAAGTCCTATGCTGGACTGGTTGTTTGCAGAACCCTCGAGGGTATCTGTGAAGCAGCTTTTGTCCCTGGCGCTGCCTACCTTATCGGATCTTACTACAAGAAGAACGAGTTCTTGAAACGGTACGTTATCTTCTTCAGCGCAGGAATCTGTGCTGGAGCCATCAATGGTGTAAGTCTTCAATATCAACTTTATCCGGATCAACAGGCTAATTGAACTCCAGCTCTTTGCAGCCTTATTAGCCAAAATGAATGGAACTGCCGGAAAAGCCGGTTGGCGATGGTAATATATTACCCTTTCCGAGTATTTGCATGTCTAACTCTCCGTTCTTCTCTAGGATCTTCATCATTGAAGGCTGTATCACCATTGGCGTCAGCTTTGCCTGCATTTTCTTCATCGTCCCCTGGCCCGAAGAATGCAAATTCCTGAGTCCTGAAGAGAAGGAAGTCCTCCTTCGACGGCTAAAGGAAGATGGCGGAGCTGTAGCTCATGACAAACTTACCTTCCGTCGGGTACTAGGCTTCTTCAAGGACTGGAAAATCTGGGCTGCGTATGTGCTCTAATACCCTTCTCCGAATCGAAACTAAAAATGTCAAAAGCATCTTCGTATACATCGGAGCCGAAGAGAACGCAAACTCAATCGTCAACTTCCAGCCTACCATCTTGAAGGGCATCGGCTACACAGCAACTGGAGCCAATGTTCACACCATCCCGGTCTATGTTGTCGCAATGGTCTTCTCCGTCACCTGTGGCTTCATAAGCGAACGTCTGCGCCAACGATACATCTTCGCCATGATTGGCTTCATCACCCTTATGATCGGCCTCGCGGTTGAGATTGCGCAGGTTAAGACCGGAGGCGTCCGTTACATGGGCATGTACTTCATGACTGCAGGTGCCTACCTCGTCATGCCTCTCTCCGTCGTCTGGATCGCCATAAACGTCGGCAAGGGCTACAAACGCACCGTCGCACTCGCCGCCATCGTCGCATTCGGTAACTGCGGCGCGTTCGTCGGATCCAACGTCTTCATCACCAAACAGGCTCCAAAATTCCACACCGGATTCTGCACAGGTATGGGTTTCTGCTGCATTGGCATCGTCGCAGCAACGACCATGTACATTGGCCTCACAATTGAAAACAAACGGCGTAGCGCGAAGCGAGCAGAGCTGCCGGAGGTCTTGGACGAGATGAGTTTAGAAGACATGGGCGAGGACCATCCCGATTTCCGTTACTCATTGTAGGCGTCAGCATGCAGTTGGTAAAATTGTTTAAAAAGTCTTGCGGCATCAGCGTTTCCGGGCGCGGGATACATTCGTTTCCCTTTCTCGTTTAGTCACATATATGATCTTGTAAATCCAACTTAACCCCGTTCTCTTCACCACCGATGGGGAACAAACTTAGATAGAGAGAATCCCATTAGAAATTCGCGGTCTAGAGTGCTGTTACCAGACCACTCTAGACTTCTCAAGCTCCAGATGTCATTGCCAGACTTTTGTTGCTCGACTCCACGACTCCTGACGGTGTGTGGACGCGGCATCGTACGTTTGAACGCGGACAAACTCGCATTTGCTCTCGCCCGGTTTGCGTAATATGATTTTAGACCATGGTGTTAAGGTGCAAAATTGACTACACTCGAAGAAGAGAGTGCAGGCGCCGGGGAGCGCAACGAAACCCGAGAGCTCGCTACGGGTCATGTAGCCAGAGTGGAGCATTTTCAAGACCAGGGGCCGCGCGGCGTGATCCGAGAAGCGGTGGGGAGGAGAGAGCAGACGCGGGAAGCTACGTTACTCAGCAGCATTAGGCTGGTCCTGAAATACATATACATAATGTTCCCCAGGCCACATTTTTGATCTGATAACTATTTTTATAGTACACTCTTACCGCACTTCCATCGTGGAGAATTTCTTGGCATAGACCACACATCCTAGTTGGTCAAATTTGCAAAAAATGGTTCGCAAAATCGCCCTCGAGGAAGCGTTCACTCTGCCCTCCCTAACTTGGCGCTCTGCCTCCTTTGTCCCCTCCTACCGTGTCGACGAGCTAAACCGCCAGCTCCTCGACATCCACTCGGAACGCCTCGCGCAAATGAACGAGCACGGTATCGACTTCATGGTGCTCTCCCTCACCTCCCCCGGGCCCCAGGACGAATCCGACCCAATTAAAGCAGCTGCCCTTGCGCGCGAAAGCAACGATTACCTCGCGGCCGAGGTGGCCAAGAACCCGAAGCGGTTTGGCGCGTTTGCGAGTCTGTCCATGCATGAGCCAGTGCAGGCGGCGGAGGAGGCGAGGCGCGCGGTGAGGAAGTTGGGGTGTTGTGGAGTGATTGTGAATGACTTCCAGTCGACGAATGAAGGGGGTGTGGGGGAGGGAGCACTGTTTTATGATCAGCCGGAGTGGGATGTGTTCTGGAAAGAGATGGAGGAGTTGGATGTGCCGCTTTATATCCATCCCAGGCTCACGACGCCGAAGGTTAGTGAGCTGTTTTTGAAGGGCAGGGAGTGGCTGCAGGCGAGTGCTTATATGTTTAGTTTTGGTATGTGGAAGTGCTGTTCTTTTGAATTGTGCATGTGGCAAACGTGGTGGGGCGGCGGCTGATGAGAGCAGGCGTCTCGCTGCATGTTCTGGGAATCTATTGTAATGGCGTCTTTGATCGGTTTCCGAAGCTGCAGGTTATTATTGGGCATATGGGAGAGCATCTGCCGTTCCAGCTCTGGCGTATCGATGCTAGGTTGCAGTATGTGCAAAAGGGAAAAGGGTTGCCAGCGAAGAAGACGCTGAGAGAGGCCTTCAAGACGGTATGTTGATGCAGGCCTGACCTCCTTTGGCACGGGCGATTGTGACTTACATCAATGCAGAATCTTCGCATTACGACGAGCGGGCATTTTGGGACGCCAGCGCTGAAGTATGCTATTGAAGAACTTGGAATTGATCGGTAAGAGGCCCTGGTTCCGCGTCATCATGTCTGCGAAGTCCACTAACGTGTGGGAAGAGTCATGTTTTCGATTGACTATCCGTATGACAAGATCAGCCATGCGTGCACCTGGTTTGATGGAATTACTGAGTTAACCGAAGAGCAGAAGGAGCAGGTTGGGTTCCTGAATGCCAAAGAGGCGTTGAAGTTGGATATATAGCTCCGCATATTACTCGCTGGTTTGTCGTTGTTTCGGTCTCGGTCTCGGTCTCAGTCTCCTTCGGGCGCATCAAAACATCGGCCAGGAAGAGCCTAAAGTTATAGATAGAGTAAAGGTCCAAGGTGGCAAATAGAGAGCGCCAGCAATCAACGTCTTGTTCATCTCTTGCGTGAGCTGGAGCTTGGACGGTGGGTAATGTTGTGGCTGTGATGGAGAAGGTGTACAGTACATGGACTGGGTAAGTCTAGCTAACAAGTCTAGCCAATGGAGGGCGACGATGTGGATGCTGTAAGGGACAAACTATCTCGGAGTATTCGCGGTACAAGTTGGGATAGTACAGGGCAGTGGAGAGTCCTGGAGTGAAAAGTTGAAAGTGATAAAATAATTGGCGCGCAGTGTGGCGCTGGCTCGAGGCCCACGTGACGGCGGGGGCGGTTAGATACATCTCTCCTTTCAAGGATCCACCTTCCAGCTTCTTCGTCTAAACCATCAAACTAGGTACACCGCTCTATAAAATGTCATCCTCTCCGGGTATTATGGATAAGGTTATTGATGCCTAGGCGTTTAACGCCATCATTAGTTTCACGAAACTGGAAATTGATCGCTTATTGCCAAACACTGGAAGTTGCCTATGTTACTACTAATAACCCATAGCGGCTTACAGCTTACCTAGGTACCCCAATCACGAAGAGCATCCGAATCGTATATATGGAGGCCTATACCACTCTTTTCAACCTTCAAATTATCATTTGTATCTCTAATATCTCGTCACGGCTTCTGCAGCTTCCGATCGCATCAAGCTTCCAGACTTTGGCCTGCTCGTGAGTCATATGGATGCTCTCGTCCCCTTTCTGCATGCTATTTCGGATTGGACTGGCGCTCCATTGGCTGTGCGAGAGCGACTGATGGCATTCTTCATAAGCAGAATTACCGATAAACTAGACTGGGATAGGAAAGTTTTTGAGGAGACTGTTGATAAATGGAGGGCGGATGCACAGTCTCCTGCTTTAGAAGACTTCCTGAAAAAGAGGTTTGATTATGCGTAGTCTTTGGCCCAGAAGATAGCTTTAACTTTTGATCTTTATACTGATTAGCCGCAGTACATCTTAGAACTCCGTGACAAAGCTGAAAGATCCATGACGACCAAAACAATTCCTGTCTTCAATGCAGACGTGGCAGTGGTTAACTCTGACATTTCCATCTCTCTTGAGCTTTTTCAAGCCCTCTAAAGCGAAGTTACATCCCCTAAGACTGTCCCAGATCAGTTTAAAGATTTGCATCTAGGTTCTGACGGCAAGGTCCTCGATCTAGTCCATCCTTTCTTTCCTCTATTCTACGGTCGCTCCCGAGTCCTGCCCACAGATACTGTAGGTCTGGAGAATTGCACTAATAACTGTAGGAAGGGTAAACAATCAAACTCGACTTTAGCCGCCATCATCGTATTCGACAACTAACGGTGTGGTCGGAGAGATGCCAATGGTTGCCTTGTGGTGTCGAATTTGGCGAAGGTAATCTACATCCAGTCAAAAATGCGGCAATGTATCCCGTCCTTGAGCAGACAACTTGGAGGTTTATCTATCTTTAGGATGACACATTGTCCTGGTACCTCTGCTTAAATGAATACGCATCTCTGTTGAAGAGGTCGAATACATCTCTCCCGAGGTGGTAAAATAGCATACAAAGATGATGCGTCAACCCCTCCACTGAAGAGGAGCCTGAGGACAGACAGACTGCCCATGAGATAGGCATGGCGCATAGAGAAGACGACGCTGAGGACGATGAGGAAAGCAAGAGCGATGGAGTTTACTTTAACAGTGCAGACGAGCGCCACGTCAGCAGCATTCTCGTCCATACGCTCCTATCAAATAATGGGCAAGCCGACTAGCCTCGCTCGCAAGTTCAACATATCCGGTCTCCTAATAATCGTCAAGCTCGCCAATATTCACCTGACGCCGAAAAGCTCCCATAGGATGGTGACTCATGGCACATAGAAGGCCAGCTGAACAAGAGGATCTGCGCCTCGGTTCCTTCACCACTTCCTTTGAAAGACGCTTGAGCTGACGCCATGCAGGTCATGGTAGGCATATATACAAAAATCTCAACGAAACCAATAGTCGCGGGTTTGCTAATAGGAGGTGAAAAGATTCGGGAGAATTTCATTGAGGGGTGGGGTGCGTTCGTGGAAGATGTTCATCATGTTCATGTGAGGCACTATGCGGAGACTTTCAGCTTTTGCGAGTATTGAAGTTGCAAATACGAAAGTACGAAGGGATGATGTCCAACTATTCGATGTGCTGAATCCAATGGAAATTGAGGTTTCCAGTGGATTTTTATTTTAATGCATCTGTTCTGACCAAAGCTTTTGCGTGAGTTGCATGGATTGTTTTGCATGATTGGAGCTTAGACTGGATGGTGTACCGTACCTGGCAAGTTTAGCCACCAAGGCTAGCGAATGAAGGAACTACGTCCGCAAACTTGATTAGATCTCTACAATAACATTCAACGCCAGAATCCTACACTAAAAATTTGCAACATATTCTCCCAGTGAAACACCATTTGCTTTGTCCCTGTGCGATCATCAGCAGATCAGTTCACGGCGTCATTTAAACCATTAGTGTCTGCTTGGCCTTCTTGGCAGCGCCCCCGAGTCTCAGCCTCCAGTGATCCTGAAATATTGGTCTTAACAACCAGTCGATCCAGCATGCTCATTTCGAGCTAGAGTTTATCATCCGGGCTCTCCGTGGCCTAAATACCTATTCTGTCTTTCTTTGTCTTCAATTTTGCTAATTTCTCAAAATCCGCCCCCAACGACAATCCCTTCAGCCTCAGCGCATCCTGTAAACACTGCGATCCCTCGAGGCGCAGCTCTACTTCCACCATCACAACTCCAATCCCTCTAAAGTTTACAATACCGACAAGATGAACGTAACTCGAGCAAAAGACACCTTTTCGCATCAGGAAAACGAGACACCGGAGAAACGCGGAGCTCATGACCAGCATACGGCTCCCGGCGCTGCAGCCACCACCGACATTCCTATCCGCGGGAAAGACCCAAGCTTACCACAAGGCAATGCAATCGACCCAAGGATGACGGAAGCGAGAGCTGCTCAAAATGAGCAGGATGAGATACAAGGTGTTGGCACAGGACCGCAGGTTGTAAGCACAATCAACGAGCTGGAGGTCATTTGTGGACCATTGTTGAATTACAAGCGGATGAGCAGTGGATCTTCAAGTAGTCCAACATGGCACGGAAGTGTCTTGATTGTAACTAAGCCGGGGCATATACACCCAGAGCTTCTGTTGAGGTCCCTGGGTGCTGTTACGCCTGACCAAGATACGAACGGCAGCTCTTCTGGATCTAGGCAGCAGACATTCAAGGGCGAGAAGCTATATGAAGACCCCAACAAAGCATTTTGGAGGTTTGTGATCGATTTGCCGCTCCAACCATTCGAAGCAAGGTGGGAATACCACATCCCGAACTTGGTGGAAAAGTCGGAAAAGGAGGCAGAGAAGAAAGCCCGCCAAATTTTCGCAGTACCGTCTATTTCACAGTCGATGCGCATAATGTTCCATTCTTGTAATGGCTTCAGCGTTGGGACCGATGTCGATGCTTGGTCCGGTCCAGCGCTCTGGAACGACGTCCTTCGAATGCATGAGCAGAAACCATTCCACGTCATGATTGGTGGCGGCGATCAGATATACAACGACGGCGTACGGGTTAATGGACCTCTTCGCGCTTGGACTGATATTGGAAACCCTCACAAACGCCGTGAGTTCCCCTTCAATGAAGAATTGCGTGCCCAATGCGATGAATACTATTTCAACAATTACGTACGGTGGTATGGCGCAAAGCCCTTCGCCACCGCCAATGGCCAGATACCTCAACTCAACATCTGGGACGACCACGATATCATTGACGGGTTCGGCTCCTACACTGATCATTTCATGAGGTGCCATGTGTTCCGCGGTATTGGCGGCGTAGCTCATAAGTACTATCTTCTCTTCCAGCACCACATCTCACCACCAAAGAGCACATTTACGACAGATGCGCCCAACACAATGGATATTCAAGAGGATAGCACGCCCGCGGACCCCGTTCAGATGAAAGACACATTTGTCATGACCGAGACTAACGAGGACCCATCCTATATTGTGGGTACGAAACCTGGCCCTTATGTCGAAGAGCACAGCCGCAACATTTACTGCCAACTCGGGGCCCGAATAGCCTTTTGCGGTATAGATGCCCGTACTGAACGCACCCGTCATCAGATAAACTATCCAGAGACCTACAAACTAATCTTCGATCGGCTCAATGCCGAGTTTACTGCAAACAAAGAGATCAAGCATTTGATCCTGCTTCTCGGCGTGCCCATCGCCTATCCGCGTCTACAGTGGCTCGAAAACATTTTCCAGTCCCCTATCATCGGGCCGATCAAGTTTCTGAATAAAAGATTTGGGTTTGCAGGTGGTCTCTTCAATCATTTCGACGGCAATGTTGATCTGTTGGATGATTTGGACGACCACTACACTGCGCACCAGCACAAAAAGGAACGGAAAGAACTGATACTTGGCTTGCAAGACCTTGCGAAGAAGCACTCTGTTCGGGTGACTATCTTGGGAGGCGACGTGCATCTCGCGGCTATTGGGCGTTTCTACTCGAACCCGAAACTGGGCATCCCCGCTGAACGCGACTGGCGCTATATGCCCAATGTAATCAGCTCTGCCATAACAAACAAGCCTCCACCACAAGCTGTTGCGAACCTTTTGGCAAGCCGGAACAAGATACACCATCTGGATCCCGAAACGGATGAGACATTGCTGGAGATATTCGACCGTGACCCAGGATGCTTACCAAAGAGCAAAACCAACGGTAATGCGAACGGAACGAACGGAAATTCCATTGGGAGGAAAACATCAGACAAGAACCACGCAACTATGCCCTCTAGAAACTACGCTATACTCGCCGAGTCCCACGCCGATCCCACTACCACCTCCACTGCCGCCCTACCTACTCCGGCACACGGCGGTGATGCTACGATTACCACCGCCAATAGCGCGGAAGCAACACAGAACATAGTTCATGGCGCCCCAGTGTCTGCGACGATTTCGCCGAAAGCTAACGCGCGCAAGCCGATGCATTCGGGTGAACAGGGGGCTGGTACGGGACATCCGGCGGCTACGGGGCTGCAGGCGACGGGCTTGTGTGGAATTTACGGATTGGATGTTACGTTGAGGGTAGAGATCACGCCGAGTGATAGGGAGGGTAAGACTGATGGGTATGGATTCAGTGTTCCGGCGTTGGATGCGGGGGCTTATGTTTCTGAAGGGACGAGTTGGTGAGTTTGGTGGATATGGATTGTGCGTATCAATTGGTTCGGAAATAATGTTTTACTAAAAAGACACGAAAGGGTAGGAAGTGGGATATGAAGCTGGGATATTTTTATTGGGGTGGATTTAGGTGAATTAATGGATTGAGTGGTATGAGTTGATTTGGGAGGAGAGAGGCATGCCTGGGGATACCCTTTTGCGAGTGTTTTTATTCCATGTGTATTGGTATGGGTATCATATATGCGCTTCTTTATTAGTTGCATTCTTATCAATAGATTGCAGCTAGCAGCTGGTAACTGGGATTCTTTTCTAACTTCCATGCCTGTATTCTGTGACCTTTTCTCTTCTTCAATAAGTTTGTTGACGTATCTCTACTTTAGATACAGTAAAAGGTCCAGGCGACCTCGCCGGAAGGTTTCGTGGCATAATCGAACAGCATTTCTTGGCAACCCGCCCGCTTACGACTTGCTGAGGTCGCAGCCATGTAAGTCACGGTACGAGTTAGCTCGTGTCATCCTAGGCAGCAAGGGGGAAACAAAAGAGGGTAAAAGAATCCTCATGACCTAAGTCTCCAGGCCATAAGTATTTGTCGGTCCTAGTTTCTCGTCTCGTTGTTACAATCTTTCAAGGTTGACAGCAAACATCCCACCATCCTAGTCGATTTGCTACCGGACCAATCGGAGAAATCTGTTCCCACACGAGCTGCTTACAGTGTGCACGTGCGTGGGAGCCATGGAGTCGCTGAGGGAGAGTAGTATATCGCAGATCAAAGGAGTGGAGGGGTTGTGGATTTCAGAGTCAGTATACTGTTTCATGGATTGCTACGCGTGCTTCTTTTGCGTTTGAGATTTCTGCATCTTTCTCATCTGCAAAAGTCCCCCGTGTGTGTTTTTTGTCTTTACACGGGTGTGCAGTTTCATGAGCTCATTCGATACAGTCGGTTCGCCGCACGCTCTGTTTCTCTGCTCAAGGAACTTGGTATCACGCATGTGCTATCCGTCACGCACGCACAGGATACGCCGAAGTTCGAAGACAGGGATGGAATTGTAGGAAAGCATGTTGAGATTGTTGATGATCCGGTGGAGGATATACTCCTTCACTTGAACGAGACATGTGACTGGATCGACGCAGTTCTGAAACCGATAGAATCCACCGACCAGAGCCTCAGCACAAATGTCGAGGGCGAGAATAAGAAGGCTGGCGGTGTGCTAGTCCACTGCACACAGGGTATATCCCGATCCGGCGCCGTTGTCGTCGCGTATGTCATGCGCACGCTCTCGCTCACGTACTCGTCTGCTCTTGGTCTTGTATGCGAATCGAGGCCGCAGGTACTCCCAAACTTGGGGTTTGAGAAGCAGTTGCGGATCTGGGGCTTTTGCAAATACGACATTTACTGCGCTAGGACGGGATCTAAGGCCGGTGAAGCGGCAGGTGGTGAGAGGGTGGAGAAACCGGCGTATAAGGCGTGGAAAAGGGAGAGGGATGCGTTATTGGGGAGGGGTGAAGAGGCGGTGAATAGGGAGAGGGCGAAGGGTATGGCGAGGGTGGCTGCTGCGTTTGCGAAGAGGAGGGTTGAGGTTAAGAGGGAAGATGATGGGAGGGAGAAGGGTTGGGAGAAAGTGGAGGAGATGGAGAGGATGTGGAATCGGAGGTTGATGATAGGAGAAGCTATTGGGGGAGAGGGAAATGACAAGGGGGACGGTGGGAGGGCGACTGGAGAAGAGAAAAAGTAGACGAACTGGTAGACTGGAGTTGAGGTTTTCTTATGTGCTTGCTCCAATAATCAAGGGAAGTCTTCCCATAAAAAGAAGACTTGCTCTTCTGGGTGAACTTTATTGTCAAGCTGCGGTAGTAACCTGGTAACGGTCTGGTTACAGTTCAGCAATTGGGAAACGGTTTAAGACTCAGTAACCTACACTAAATCACAAAAAAATAATCTAAATGGGTAACTGTTTAATAAGAAACGGTTGAGAAACCATTAAGATTGAGAAACGGTCTTGGACCCAGCAATATAAACCAAACTACAGCAAACAGAAGAGTTGCCTAAATAGGCGATTGTCTGATATACGCTCCGTTCTAGCTACCTACGTCTATATTATTTGATAGTCAATGGGCTCGACGCTAAGACATACACAGAGGCATATTAATAAGTAGGTAGATTGCTGTAGAATTCTGGTACTGGTGAAAATTATGAGACGAAAGGGGCTCGAGGGCATGCAACCCAGACACTAGCACCAAAGGGGTTGATGAGCATAAGACATAGCGGCTTGGCGTAGTGACCACAGCCACAACCCCAACACCATCTAGCGGGGAAAGTGTGGCTCTTGGCTAGATGCTTTGAAGTTGCAGTGTCGAACGAAGTTCTGTGAGTCACTTGTTAATTAGATTTGTAGCCTAAAGAATCTAGGTATCTTCTCTTCAACCTCTCCGTCTCCCTCATTTCATTCCAAGCGAATTTACGATGGCTTCGGCAACATTTCTCCAATCTTCAATATTTGCCCTCAATGTAAAACCAATGGTTACTCCCAAGGACGACATAAACTCGCCATCGGACCTGGCCGAAATTGCTCATCGATGGGCCGAAAAGATCAGGAAAGCCCTTGTTGTGGTCGCCGAAGCTGCATCCACTGGAGAAGAAAATACCCTCGTTTCAATATCCATTGATGAGAGTATCAACGATGCCCCCCGTCGTAGATCTGCACACCCCGAGACAGCTGCGCTGGCGGTCATGATAGCAGGCCTTCTATACCCAGCGCCAAATGACTCCCTTGCGCCACTGATCAAATACGAGTCGGATATTGTGACACTGCGGAAACTCATCACTCAACAACGTAAAAGCGCCATTGAAGAGGCCACGGCTCGAAAGCGCAAAACCAACTGGGAAAATCGTATCCGCAAACAAGGCCCTTGGGATGAAGCAGAAGATCCCCTTTCGTTAAATGGTGTATCTAGCTTGCCAATGCCTGTTAAGATTGCTGCACAAGAGTCCTTGGCTCCATTTTTCGAACACCTCCGGGTTGGTGGGACACAATCTCAGGCCTCTACCACACGGGCCACGAAAGATGCCATCGAAGCGGATGAACCATACTATGGCATCCAAACGCTCGAGTTTCCGAAGGGTGTCGTATACTCGGATGGTCGAATGGACCTGTGTAAGATGGTCCTCGGACCTCCAAATATTGGTGATTTGGTGGAGAGCCTGAAGACCAATACTTTCATCAAACATTTCCTTCTCGGAAATAACATCATTGGTCCACACGGCGCAAAATGCATAGCGGATTTCCTCGGAGAGTTTCCGAACCGCATGAATACTTGGTATCTGGCTGGAAATTGCATCGATCCCTATAGTTTCAATCTACTGGTCAACCAATGGATTCGCTCGTCTGCGGTCACGAACATTTGGCTAAAGCGCAATCCCCTAAAAGCATCAGCGGCTCACGACGTCTACCGTCTCATCACTGAGACACCAAACTTGAGGACTTTGGATCTGGACCAGACTGAGCTTGGGGATTTGGGAGTAGAGGAACTCTTCTCAAAGCTCGCCGCTCATCCATCTGAGAGGCCTCTCGCTTTGCGACATATTTACTTGAATGCCTGTGGTGTTGGGGTTAAGGCAGCCTCCGCAATCGCCGAGTACCTCTCAAACCCTTTATGTACCATCACTTCCCTTTACCTCACGAATAATCCACTAGGATCATCTGGCGTGATTGCGTTAGCTGCTGGGTTGAAGGAGAATAAGACCTTGACTAGGCTTACTCTTGCCTCTGTGGGAATGGATGATCGCGGTGCAACTGCACTATGCTCGGCACTCTCTGATCACCCGACACTATTCATGCTCGATATCGGTCATAGTTATGCCACCGAAGACCTCGGCATGAGGTATGTGACTCCTAATAATTTAACTGTCGTACCATTTGGCTAATTCCACGCAGATATAACTGGATTACCGATCGCACTGCACACACCATCTGCAACATGGTGGAATCTCTCGGCAGCTTGCAGTACCTGAATCTCGGGTATTGCGCCCTTCACAACCCCGGTCTGAACGGCCTCTTAAAGGCAGTCTGCGATTCACCCTCACTGCTTTGGTTCAACGCAAAGACCATCCATCCCCAAGAACGCAGCGCCTTCGCGGTCGAAGCCGGGCAAGAGCATCGTCGCTTGCTGAAGGAGGCGCATAATCATCTCGCAGCGAACGTCAAGAAGCTGTTTGGTGCGAACAAGAGCTATAGCGTGTTCCTCGAGGATGAGAAGCGGTGGATTATCAACGACAAAGACGATATAAGGAAAATTGATAGTGTGTATCGCAATCGTGATGCCGGCTTGGCACGCCGTGGAATGAAGAAGCTTGAGAAATGGTGGGATGAGGATGATGAGACTTTGAATGAGGTTATGACGGTCGGACCAACCTGTGCTCTTCGGAAACGCCATGCGTGATCGGCAGTATACCATACACTTATACAAATGTGATTGTTTCTTGTTTCATTCAGTGTTCTTGAAGCATGAGAAGCCGTAGGATCAAGTGGTCTGTGCGACAGTCTGACTCGCATTACGTCCGATTCTCTCTATCCCATCACCTTGCATCTACATCAACCACAGTTATTCCGTCAGAATTGACACCGAAGGGCATTATTTTACGAATGTGCTACATCTCACCACTGATATGGGTCTAGTATGCCAGGCCATAATATGGCATGTAGTACAGGACACTATTATGCTTAAATTGGATCATGGGAAGCAGTGAAGCCTCTGACCAATTCTCCGAGTTATTCACTATGTCTGCCAATCCTTTCACTTTTCCTACAAATGAAGGAAGTCATGTTTATAACGAGAAGCCTTCGGAGATGGTCAATTGCAGCTCGAAGTCATAGTCAAACTAACGACAGCTATCTCCAGATCAGTATAGTCAGTTCAAGCTATTTTTCTGGTCGACGATCGTGGAAGCGGACAACCGTATAGATAATCAAGCTCAAATATTGTCAAAGGATGCGACCCTCATCCTTGAATCGGGAGCGCATCTGCCCAGGTCTGACAAAGGCGCGATCCTGCGACGAGAAACGTATCAGAAGTTTGAGAGGCAGATTAGCCAAGCTTACGAGAGGCTTCAAGACGCAAACGAGTATGATACCAATTATTTCCTCGACGGGAAATTGCTCGAGGAGAACACCCAAGCGCTGATCCAGAATCGCCTTGACTTGAGAAAACCCGATCGAGCATGCGATTTCGATGCAGCTCTTTTTGAACTGGGAATGAAGTCGTTGTAAGCGACTCACCTCCGTCGATTGATTCTCTCCTCTTATTTGAAGTTAACAGGGATATTCAACACCTCAAAGCGAATACCATTGGTTTTTGATTACATTACTCCCAGCGTTACTTGCTAGTAAACATCCAGGCATCTGTATAACAAAGTATCGAACTCTCTGGAAGGAATTAAGGTAGAGAAAGTCTTGTAGTCCTAAATCGGGCAGCGACGAAGCTATATGCTAAGGGGCACGTGATATGAAGACCAATCAGCTCAGTTCAACGCAGAGCTACCGATTAAAAGGAAGACTAAGGAAATAAGTGTAATATGATTCAATAAGCAAACCTTGGAAGACGGGAACACTTCGGCATCCCATATACTATCGCAATCATGAGCCTCAAACTAGTGCCATCCCGCACTCGCACACTTTCGCACTCTCAAAACTCTCGTATTCTCGAACCCTAGGCCTAAGGCTAGGAGCGCAACCTCCACGACTCTCAAGTTGCCAGATAGAAATAGTTATTGGGAGTACGCCTACGTTGATTGAGCCGTCGGCTTGGTACCGGAGTTTTACTGATATTTGATGTATCCAGGAGCCAAAATCACACTTGGTCGAACCTGCACATTTCGAACATGTAGTGGTTGAGCTCTAGGGCCGAGACGATCCAATCCCAAACGCTTCGCTTGTCGTGGGTTTCTATGATCGTGTACGAGACTTGGAGGGTTTGAAGCGTCGATCGGTGACACTCAAGGAATCAGAAGAAGCTCATGTTATCGATATGGAGACCCGTCATCGTGAGAGTAAGTAGCTCTGGAAGGCGCATTTCAATTAATAGTCGCATCCCAGAGGCACAAAGTTGGGTCTCTGGCGCTGCAAGTTCTATTAATGTCAGTTCTTCAGACTCTGTTGCGGAGTTGAGTATCGGGATGAGTTTTTCTTGATGAATACAATGCCGCAGTTCTAGTTTGAGAGTGTGGATCTTGCTGGTGACGGTAACGAAGTTCGTGAAATTATCATTTCAACTCTGGTGAAATGCATGGAATCTAGGGCAACTTAGGACGGGTTAGCGACCTTTGGAACGATGACCATGCCAGTAAGTCTTGTGACCAATGCCGACCACAAAGTCTAGAACTGTCCCCTCTAAGTCGGCGAAACAACGAGAAGGAATAGTTGGAGTTATGCTGCGATAGATGCAAGAAATTAAATCGGTATGAAAATTGTCCACAGGAATGAAATAGTTGTCTAATGCCTTAATATTTAGCGATTTGGCCTGTCGTTGACGCACTGTTGGTGAGGCAAGATCAAGCATGCTGTATTCCTCGCCAGTCAGCGGTCGTCCAAAGTCCAAGAAGGTGAATCGAACGCGCTAAAGCTTTGGAAGGTGCCCCTAATATATCACTTCGAGAAGTGCCTTATAATCCTCGTCAGACTCTGTGGCAGCTCGGGAACCATCGGCAACTGGCTTCCAGAGCTTAAATCCGGCCGTTGCGGCTTTAGTCCATTGACGTCTGAACAGGCTTATAGGGAAAGGGGAGATATCCGATCCCGTAAGCCAACTTGGAACGGCAGACGAGCCAATCATCTCGACATTGAACATCCTAGGCCCTAAGGTTGACCCGTCATAGATTATTTTAGTGACGTACTGCTAGAACAGCCCGTTGTCCACGATATGATGAACGACATCGATACCGGGAGGATGAAGATAAGGTAGATCCTATCGAATAGGAATGACAATGTCGTGTCGTGAGTTTCTCTAGACACTAGTCGTATAGCTTGAAGATCCCTCTTATTTGGTAGAAATTTCGTAATTGTGTCAAGAAATACCTGGAGAAGAGGTATGACAGCCTTCTTGCTGGTTGGACGGTCCTTATAACGGACCTGGCAGGAAGTTGATGATGAGCTCTCAGAAGGCACCAATATCCCTGTAGATGGAACGTTCTGGTTTGGCAAGGCATTGTTCAAGAACGCGATCCCTCCAGCTTCCGACCCAGGAGGCCCAGAAGCAGAGAGACTGTGGAGAAGTTTATGAAAGCATAGCATTGAGTTGGTCGTCGCCATTGTTTGTAGGAAATGTTGTAGTGGAGTGAAATATGACAAGAGACAAGTTAAGCACGGTAGTATTTAAGTAGGAAAGAAAATAATGTAAATTGGATTCACCTACATCATATGAATTTGTGAATTAAATTAGTTTGAGAGCACTTTCGGTCTTAAAATACTGGGCAAATGGACGAAGGGAACGTATTGGACAGGAAACAGAGAGCGTGGGCTGGTATAGTGGATATGATGCGATTCTGGCTGGCATTGCAAACACATGATGAATCCTGTCTCAGAGCTGCGCGCAAAACGTCCGGCGAGAACCGGTTGTGAATAAACCCGTTGCTGGGTTTATCGGGTACGGTCATTACGGTTGATGATGCGGATTTATGGATTGAGATATATATCTAGCGCTTGAGCATGGGCAAGATATCAATGATCTAAGATGAGGGTTTTGGTGATGGTGTTGAACAAAGTTCGAAGGAGGTGTAGCCTTGGGGAATTCATAGTGCGACTACGGCCAACTCAAAAGGAGGAATAAATAACGGGCGGCGTGTATTTAATCATGCCCAGTCAGCCAGCGTCGTCATGGCTTGAAACCTCCAAGCCACACCACCAGGTCATTCAAACGCCGCGTACCCTTAAGCAATCTCAACCTTCAGGCAGCTCTATAATATTTCCTCCTCTTTGCATACTTCAGACTGAATTCTGACTCCCATCGAAAACTCTTATACATCCTTTCAACTACCTAGCCATGTCGGAGAAGCCCACAGAGAAGGTGATACATTATGCAATCTTGCACGCAGCTATGGCATGACTGACCTTAAATCACCTTTCAGGCCTCTAAAATAGGCATCGCCTCGGGAGCGGAGTCTCCCACTACAGCAAGACCTCTTGACTTTGACGACGAGCTTCAAGACAACAGCGCTGCCCCTCACGAGAATCTAATGTCAGCTCCCCCGCCAGCCAAGTCGCCCAAGCCACGAGTAAGCTTCCAGGACGAGGAAGCTCCACCACCGAAGCCTCCACGCCCGATGAGCCCACAAGCACAGGCGGAGAACACTCTTATGGAGGCCTTCCCGGGCATCGATTCCAAGATCGTAAAGGCGGTGCTAGTTGCGAGCGGAGGCAAGGTCGAGCCAGCCTTCAACGCGCTGCTGAGTACGATGGCATGATACTTTGGTGGTTATAACAAGCTAACGGGATAATAGGCATGTCGGACCCAGACTTCAAGGAAGAAGAAGCACCTCCTCCCAAGCCTCCTCGCCCTACACAACCTCGAAGCCAGCTGGAAGCCGATGAGTTATACGCACGGCAGCTGGCACAACATTATCAAAGCACCTCTCAAGGTTATGGATCGCGAGAGAGAGGGGAGCCGCCAATGCCACGGCGGCGTCAAGACACCGGTCTTAAACCAAACGAACTATACGGTGACAAGGAGCATAGCTTTTTCGATGGTGCATGGCCTCGGCGGTTATATCTTTGTCCACTCGCTAACCCAATATTGAAATAGACGATCTCCCAGTAATTAAAGAAAACGTGCGTAAAGGCTTCATAGAGACTCAGTCCAAAGTAAATAAATGGATCACGGACTTCCGGAAAAAACTCGACGGCGACGAAGAAGAAGAAGGTGACGTCGCGCAGCCGAGCAGCTCTCGGCCTTCGCGGCAGAACTATGGGCCCTCGCAATCAGATCAGCTCTATGGTATCCGCAAGAGTGCCGAGCACACTCGACGAAGTGGTGACCGAGAACGATACGATGCGGATAACCGTGTTCTCGGAGACGACTTCGAGGCATTAGAGTTAAGGGATGATGAAAGTGAGTTCATGACACCTCTTCGAATATTTCATATTGAAAATGTTGTGGCTCAGTCTGCTAACAACCCCCTGCGCAGCAACCTCACCGCCGCTCTCCCACCGTCCCCTTGCGAACCCAGACCTCTTTAAGCCCACTCCCGTGGCCCCACAAGGTGGTCCCGTCGACGAAGTTGAAGCTCTTTATCGCAATCCGACCCCATCCCACGGCAAGACCAAGAAATGGCAACCGTTAACGAGCGTGGCACCACACCCAGAAATAGAAGACCACGACCCGTTCAGTCTCGGTGACAGCGACGAGGACGAGGCAAAGACCAAAGATATTAAGGCGGAGGATACAGAGAGATTGAAGAAGATGGCGAGTGAGAGCGAGGCCGGGAAGAAAGAAGGAGAGGAGGGCAAGATTTTGAAGCCGACCGAGAGGAGCGGGAGTATGGGAACGAGAGATCAGGTTGCTGAGGATATGCTCAAGGGAGGTAAATAGTTTTGTGAGGTTTCCATATCAGATATCAGGAGGGAGGGTTTGCGTGTTGAGGGTATTGCTCTATGATTAACGAGTGCATTGGATGTGTGGTGATTTTCACTATCCCTGGTGTTCTGGAGGGGAGGTGATACTCTTTCTTTGACGGGTAACTAGCTACGATACCGATTAGATTATATGCTTTTGCATCCCACCTTCTTCGACGAGAGAGAATTTATCGTGAAGAAACTAGTGCCGTTGTGCTTGGACGCGAGGAATAGCGGAACGGAAAGAAAATCGTATCGCAAGGACCTGCCGCTTGTAGAATAGCTGATATCCAAGAGAGGCCATGACTTCAGGCATCAAGTAACAGGATTATTATCTCCAACCTACAAAGCTAAGAGGCCTCCCATGAACTTTTGCCTGTCTCTTAAACTCTACTCTCTATCAAGTACTCAGTCTTCCAAAATGTCTATTCGAAATCTTCTCACCGTCCTCTCTCTCACACTCGCATGCCACGCCCGCGAAATCACATTCCCACCTCTCTCCGGGTACCAGCAGAACCAAGACCCGATCCATGACACTGGAGACATAGACATCACGACTGGGAGTGCGTTTTCGGGATTGACTACGTTTGCGAATCTGCCGCATGTGCATTGTTTGGCGGCGGAGGTGACGGAGATGGAGACGTATGATATTGCCATTTTGGGGGCGCCATTTGATACGGTTGGTTTTGATTTTTATCAGTTCCTGGATTTAGTTTTAGAGAGTGGGGAGGTGAGGGTGGGGGAGTATTGGAAGATATTATGGGGAGATTTAGGGGAAGTGAGCTTGGGTGATTGTGGGGAGTGAACGTTGTGCTGAGGAGAGCTGGTGAGGACTTGTAGGACTAGGGACGGGTAAAGGGACTGTTGAGAACAGGGCGGCGGTCGAACAGCGACACAGAGAGTCCAAAAGGGGAGCAATGCGAAAGTAAGAAGCCGAATGTCGTGGATCGCAGCGTTTGGGTACAAAAGACATTCAGAGAATCGCCTCGATGGAGTTTCATGGTGCGTGGGGAGGGCTAACTGTGTAACGGGATCCGAAGCAACTCTATGCAGAGAGCACAGTACTGTAGATCATGGCTTCGGAGCCTTTGCTCTGGAAAGTAAGGTGCTGACTGATGCTCAACAATAGGGCGTCACTGCCAGACCCGGCGCGCGGTTCGGTCCAGGAGGTATCCGTCGAGGATCGAGAAGAATTTCACCAGAATCCGCATGGGATATTTACACAGGTACGTCGAATTTTCGTCTGCCAAGCGATCGAACACTATATCCTCTCCCACTGCCTCCGGATGACGTTGAACCTAATGAGGTCGGAATCGCGCGATGCTCAACCCTTTGCAAAGCCTTGGTGTAGTACAATACAACATGCAACGGCGGAGCCGGACTCTTATCCGTCCCACAACAGGGAGTGATGGATCACCGCATCCTTCGGCCCGAGGGATTTGGTGCAGAGTTCAGAATATCCCGAGTCTTGGAATCCAAGAGGAGTGTCTTGCATGAGCGGCCCTCGGACTCGCAACCGTTGCCGCGACGGAACGCCGCGTGGTATTTGCCCAGAGCTGTGTTGCTGCTATTCAGGTTTCCTTGCATCTGCCACGCATCTCCGACGGGTACTTGCATGGTGGATTAAGAGGCTGATGCTACAGGACCCTTGTCTAGGTGAAAATTCGTTTCTTGATTGGGCAAAGATTGTCGATTGTGGGGATGCGCCGTTGACATTTTTGGTAGGTGGCATGCTTCGCAGTTAGCTTTGGCCGAATTAGAAGGGCATTAGAATGAGAGAAGCTAACTGCAGTCTAATCCAAAGGACAATACCATTGCATTGAAGCAACTGGATAAGGCACATAAGGTGAGAAGACATTTTATGATTCTGCGGAACGGTAAAGACACAAGAGATCAGTAGAAGTTACCTGTTGAGCTCCAAGCCTATGTAATCTTTGCTCACCGATCGCAAGATCATAGTTGTACTCCTTGAGTCAAGTTTTCATGATTGACAAGGCAGTACTAGGTCATTTCAGCTCGCAAGGCGAACTCGAGCGAATTCAGTATTCCAAGGATCGTTACTCTGGGTGGCGACCATACTACCACTCTTTCAGCTCTGAGGTCTGCATATAAGAGGTGGGGCCAAGTGAGCGTTATACATTTCGATAGCCATATTGGTAAGATTTTGAAACGCGGAGTTGTTCGAGAACTCTTTAGTACAATAGCTGACGAGGTCGCATCGCAGATACGTGGGATCCAAAAGTCTTAGGTGCGTTCTGTCAAAGCCGGTTTCCAGATTCTGCAGCTCAAACTGAAGTGTAAATTCTAGGTGGAGGGATATCACATTATGCGTGAGTAAGATTGATATGGACAAGAAGAAGACGCGTTGTTCTCAGATGAGCTGTTTTGCGAGCTGACTGGCCGTACCTCAAGTGGAGTCAACCACGGCACTTTCCTTCACATTGCGCATGAAGAAGGCCTCATTCGGAACACTTCGATCCACGCGGGTATTCGAGCGCCAGTGATTCGTCGCAAGGGCGATGTGAGAAATGACATTCGGTGCGGCTTCGAGACGATCAAAGCGAGGGATATCGACCGTATCGGTACATACGGAGTTATCGATACACTCAAGAAAAGAGTGGCTGGATCGAAAGTCTATATTAGCGTTGATATCGATGTCCTCGATCCGGCATTCGCACCGGGTAAGTAAGACGTGCAAAATTTCCCCTCATACGATTTTGTCGTCATATCTTCCAGGAGTATTTGAAACCTAAACGATATAATTTCTCCATTGACACAACGTCGAAAAATTCTGGAAGGGTCCTGCAGCCAACGACGTCGGCCTTCTTCCAAGCTTTCAATAGTGCCCGCAAAAATATCCACTGACATATCATCTTCCGAATAGCAACGGGTACGTCCGAAGTAGGAGGGTGGACGACGCGAGAGCTCCTCACAATCCTCGACGGATTAAGTGGAATGGAGGTCATCGGGGCAGATGTCGGTAAGTTGCCAAGGCTCCACTCTTACGCTTCTGCATATGTAGCGTCTCCGACAGGCTAATCGCCGATCTCGCATGTGCAGTTGAAGTTGCTCCGATATACGACAACCCGGGCGAAACCACAGTTCTAGCGGCCGCAGAGGTTGTGCATTCGCTATTGACCTTGCTCGTGCAACGACCTGTCAAGATGTGAAAAAAAGCGTCGTGTGACTATGTGTCCATTGAAAGGCCTGCTCGTGTTACTGCCGCTTACCCAATGTCTTCAAGATGTGTAGCCATTCATGTGAGTTTAAGGGTTGAGATCGAAGTCTTGTTTGCTAGTTCGGAGCATCTCTGCGCGAAACGTGGCTGGTGGCTGGAGTGAATGGAGAAAGAGAAAAAGTGACAGAAAGGAACAAAATAGAAGTGCGACAAATGAAAAAGTATCTTCTTCAGGAGCACTTTCCAGGAAGCCTCCACGGTCGGCATGGTTGGTAAACTCCAAGAATCTCTGCTGTGTTCTAGTTGTGATGTCGTCCAGGTGTCTAGTTTGTTGAACTGGTGGAATTGCTACGCTTCACAGCCGTTTGCACGCCAAAACGAGAGGTGTCCTGCTAGTTATTCCGCAATTAGACTGTCAGCTTTCGGATTGAAGGTCTCTGCATGCCTATACTGGTGGATGCAGTGTTGATGAAGACGTGATGCAGGTGCATGCCTGTGCTGGCGGACGCAGTGTTGATGAAGACGGGATGCGGGTGAAAGCCCATTGAAGCTTCTGAGAAGCCGAGGTGGGCTTGCGGCTCTTCCAACCCCACCACCTGCAACTCTGCAACAAAATATCTCCTTCAACCCCATTGAGCAAACATCAGTACTTCTATTCACTGAACACTGAACGAACCATGTCTGGCCACGTCGAGGAACCTAAAAAATTTGAGCCTAGAAAGCCTGTTCAACTTGATCCACCCAAAAGCGATCCAATCAGCCTCGACTACCTCTCAAAATGTGATGGTGAGGGTCATGCATATAAACTTTCCGGGCAATTGTGTGAGGACTGTGCCAACGTTATAGTATGCAGGCATCAATGAAGGCTATCCTACGCTTGTTGCGATCAAGGTATGTCTGTATTCCGTCCTGCGTCCCTTGGAACTGCTTTGTGATACTGACGCATCGCAAAATCCCAGAGAACGGTCTTTGACGTGAGCGGAAACCCGGCATATGGTGCAAAGGGCCAGTATCACGGTATGGTCTTACAACCTGCAGCCTATACCAAGCTCTGACTCGGCGCCCGTATTCAGTATTCGCTGGCAAGGAACCCAACCGCGCCCTCGCCCAATCCTCCCTCAAGCCCGCCGATTGCGTCCCCGAATGGGAAGACCTGTCTGACAAAGAGAAGGGAGTTCTGGCAGACTGGTATACCTTCTTCAGTAAGCGCTACAATATTGTTGGGCAAATCCAATAAGAAGGCACCGCAAATCTCGGGGTACAGAGAGCGCCGGGGAAGCTGCTGGAGACCTTTACCGAGCCGTGTATAATTTTGCGCTTCAAAATTTCAGTTGCATTATTTGATATACCGGTTCAAAATGCAGTGCGATACCAGGGACGCGAGACGGGTGCAGCTTCTCAACGGGCGTTGGTGGAGCTTCTGGCCTTGGTAACGCGACCTTTTAAGAGTCTTCCTTAATTCGTCTTTTCCCATCACACCGCAGAAAGTATAAGCCAGACTACGGAATTCACCAAAATACAGGATACACCTTTGGTGGCACGTCGATGTTGTATACCTGAAAATGTGGAGATCGTCAAGTGTAACAAGCGTTTCTTCCCTGACCTGGTTCTGACGACTCAAAACGGTGCCGAAATTTTTCATATCCCGGAATGGTTCTTCGAAGGGTCCAAACAACGGCCTTCGTTTCAGGAACAAAACGTCTTTAGGTTAGGCAGTACATATATGACAACTTTCACACATGAAGCAACCCGTGGACGACCTCACTCCGATGACTGTATTCGAGGATTCAATAACTGTCTCCAATAACCAGGTTTTAAATCCTTGCGAGTCAAATCTGAACTAGTTTACCCAATACAGGGTCTATCTACATACAACGTTAACGCCAAATCAGGAAGCAAAATCGTCCCAGCATCCATCGCTACTTCATTACTCCAGAGTAATCGACGAGATATGCCGCAGACGCGCGAAATCAAGATCGCTATGTAACTGATACACAAAACCGACATGAATACCACAATATAACCACGCCCTATGTGACGCTTTGTCCATCTCTTATCCACCTTTTCTTTCTGACGCCAATTCCAAATCCGTTCGTGTTCTGACCCCTCAATACTCCAAACCAGTCCTTTTTCAGCCGTAGCACCCCAAAATCTTAAGCAGTAGCCACTAACTCCAATGAAGAGCTCTTCAATACAACATCCCACCCTTCCGTTCCTGTTGCGTCTTTCACTTGAATCACTTCTCGCCAGCACACACCAACCACTCCTCCACTCCTCCACTCCTCCACTGCTCCACCCATCCACTCACCCACTCACCCACTCATCCACTCATCCACTCATCCACTCATCCACTCATCCTCTCCACCACTATTCCCCTATCTTCCACTGAGACCAAACTTGGCATCGAAGCTCCTTTGGACCCCAACTGCAACATGACCCCTTTCGATGCATGATCTGCAATTCGCATGAGGCTGTGTCCATTCACGCTTTATGCACCATGCGCCGAAGCACTGGTGGTTCGGATCGTTGCGTGCAAAGTGACAGTGCTTGATTAGGCGTCGTTCCATGTGCCCGCACGAGAAATGGACTGTTTCGTATTGACACATGATTTAAAGGGTACGATGCCTGGTGCTGATATCGCGTTTTGCGAGGAGCGAGTCGAATACTGAAGCAAGACCTTCGAAATCGTCAGTGACAAATACGAAGTCAAAAGATTGGCGCAGAGCTGACCTGGTTGATTGGAGGCGATTTTGATGATTGCGCAGCTCCCACTCTGAAATGGAGGAAGCGTGGAGAAATAGACCGAAGCACAGTGTAGTGTATTCAACAATATGACTCGAGACTCGGTCTGAAGTGGAACCTGACAAAGATCTGTCACTAAAGCCCCCTGGGGGAGTGCAACGTATGATATCAAAATACTTTGTGGAGAAATCTGTGGGGAAGTCTGGAGAAAGAAGATCCTCCCACAAATTCCCCGGATATCACCTCGTCTTTATACCCCGTCTTCATCCTTTCCATGAGTTCATTCCCGATCTGAGAGCGCCCTCGAGTACAACACATTCCCCAACAGCATGTGCGCTCTCCGTCGCCTCATTCATCCTTACACAGATATTTGAAATGAAGCTCTGATATTGCTCCTTGCATCGCTCCAATCCAATCACCGCATATCACACCTTGCGAGCCATCACAACATTCATCTCCATCAGAATCCCTTGCCACCGCTGCCGCATAAACGCGCGGAGAAGGGCATCCGAGCATCCATCCATCCATCCCCCTCAGCAAAGACCCCATTTCTCATCATGCCCTCTTCATCCTGCCGCCCTCGAGCCCACTCACTCTCATGAATCACAATCTGATGATTGGCAGCTCTTCACATTCCCACACGCAGCTCGCCCGCGGGGAAGCAAATCTTCGATCCTTCGTGTCGCCATCTCGAGAGCCATGCCTGCTTTCCTCGGACCACAGGATCCACTGCTGCCTGCCTCCCCATCCCATCTCTGATCTTACAATCCCATCACAAAATGGAAAAATTCAGATAATATGAGCTCTCACCTTTTCCCCCAAACCCTAAACGCTACGCATCCACTATGCTAACTGCTGCATGCTAGGGGGAAACCGCAAGCCGACCAACCCAGCGTCGCACAGCCCAGACTCTCATGGACGGGTGCAAGTTTGTGGGCTTGTTATGGTGCAGGTTATTTTTTTATGGGCCAGGGGACCGCCCTAGCTAGCCTGGCCGCGGAGAGATGTACTTGACCGCAAGGCTACGTGCATAGCCGGCTGAGGGACGTAGGTGTTGGGAAGGATTTTTACAGTTTGAATGGTCGCGCGCCGGCCCGCCATAGCCGCAAAGGCGTCCTGGTTCTTGCTCGGGCTGGGTGCAGATTCTGCACGATATGCATGATGGATTTTGTGGTGAGAGAACTGAGTGGGGGCTCGAGTTGGCTCAGCTTGATGCAGGCGCTGAATGCAGCCACTGCCAGCAAATCGTCAAGGATGGATGCGGACACTGGTTCATAATGGCGTAGTTACTTTTGGACAGGAGCATGCGCAGGTTGGCACAACTTTTCTCGACAACATACGTACAAGGCAAAAGGGTTCCATATGAGTATGAGGTACTGAGAAAAACCCGGGCAGTCCGCCTAGCACAACTTGATTGAAACAATTGAGCGTGAAACTCCCTTGACGTAGAAACAAAATATCAAGCCTTTTCGCCGTTTTTACGCTCACGCCGTTGTATCCTCTTCTTCGCGATAATCTGCTGCCTCTTGGCCAATTTCTCATCCTTGGGACCGACAGCCGAGGGAACCTGATCGCGTTGCTGTACTTTCCCATTGCCCTTGACTTTGCCATCTCCTTCCCGCTCCCGCTTCCGCTTCCGCGTACCTTGTCCGTTACGCGTCTGGTTAAATCCGGGAGCATTATCTGTGCTCTTGTTGCCGGCTCGGGGATTACCACCCTGGTAGGCAGCAGCGGGCCGTTCTCGTGCTTTGGACTGGCTCTCCGTGCGCCTGTTGACGACTTGGGCGTTCTCGATGGCGAACTCGACAATCAGTCGTTTCTTCTTGTCTAATAAATCTTCTTTTGACTCCTTGCCTTTGTTCTCCTGAGCCCTGTAGTCGATCGCATGCCCGTTCAGCCACCGCAGTCCCATCAGCGCAGAGCGATGGGTGTAGTATTCGATGAAGCCATAACCACGACTACGACCCGCGCCGGTGGACTCTTCGACTTTGCTACCGCCATGGGTCTCAAACACTATCTTAGCTTGTTTGACGACACCCACGCCTTTGCGCCTGCGTTCCGATTCAGCTTCCTTCATTTCGTCACCTCCACGTGCCAATTCTTCTTTAGAGAGCTTCTGACGGGTGCCAGCTTTGACGTCCGTGGCAAATCCAACAACGGCTTCTCGCGCTAAGGCTTTGAGATCTTTAGATGTGACGCTGCGGGGAATATTTCGCACGGACAACCGGGTGAGACTTATGTGGAGTGATGGATTAGTTTGTATTAGCATTTTCCGTTGCTTTGCGCTAGCTTCGCGCATCATGACTTCGGAGGGAGAAAGCTTCTGGTACAGTGGAGAGTCTGTGGAAATAGTGCCTTCCGATAACAAATACAGTCGTCTTTTGTCCTTGTCGCGATTGAATCTAGAGGCAGCATTTGCAGCGGTGATTCTAGCTGCTTCGGATCGATCAACGGCTCGCGAAATTTGCAAAATCCGCCCTTCCAGAGTATATCGCCCCGTGGGATCAGAATCGTCATTCTGAAGAATAGAGTGTGCGACGGCTACAGCAGCTTCTTTTTTCGATGCTTTTGCGTCATCAACCTTCCGAGGCCTCGGTGCGCCCTTTAAACAAGCATCGGCGTCTGATTCCTTTCTAAAGCAAACAAACCCGGTTCCTTTCGGCCTCTCCGTGGCTTGATCTAGCACGATTCTGGCGTACCTAACAGGGCCGAAGTGCGACGAGAAGTGGTCTTCCAAACTCTCGTCGGAGACAGTGAACGGGAGGTTGCGTATAAACAAAGTGTTATTGTTGACGTTCGGATTTGTGGTACGTGCAGCTGGCTCAATGTCAACCCCACCATCATGGTCATCATCAGTCATGTCTTCCTCGTCGTTTTCTTCGCTTTCATCAGACCCCTCTTCCTCTAGAACTGCGTCCTTGTCCTCGCCATCATCGCTTTCCTCAGCCTGAGCCCCAGTTTGAAGGCCCTGCCAGGTATCTTTTTCAACTGCCCAATCGACAGCCAGTGTCCGACCATCGACCTCCTTTCCATTGACACCCTCCATAGCCTTCTCCGCATTCATACGTCCTCTCATAACCACGAACCCAAATCCAGCCATAAGCCCAGGTTGCTTCTTCGGTACCGTAGCATGCTTCACCTTGCCATAGCTCCTAAAAAGCAGAGCCAACTGCTCCGGCTCTTTGATACTCCACGGTAGATTTCGTATAATAAGTTTCGGTGGTCGTTGTGTTTCTCGTTTCCGTTGCTCTCTGGCAGCCTTAGCTTCCGCTACAGCACCCGAAGGTATACTCTTTTTGTGCCCAGAGACTTCAGAGTTCATGTCTCGTTGCCGAGACTCTGCTATTTCCACCCTGATCTTCCGTCCTTGCAACGTAGAGCCATCGAATTCCTCTATTGCCCGCTGAGCGTCTTCAGCGTCTGCGAATGTGACGAATCCATAACCTTTGCATTGTTTTGTGGCAGGGTCAAGCACAGCTATGGCATGCTTGAGAGGATAGGATTGAGAGAAAAGCTCAGTGAGGTCGTCGGTTGTTACTGTAGCGGCGAGAGAGCGGACGAAGAGGGATCTTCGCTCTTGGAACTGTTTCTTTTTCTGTTCTTCGTCGTTGGGAACAGCTTCTAAGCCATTGGCAAATTGTTCGGTTTCGGCTTCAGCAGTGACTGCTTTCGCTCGATCTTCAGAGAGTTTCATTTTCTTTCTGGCAGGACCCATTTTATTCAAAGTGTGGAGAGAATAGATGATGGAGTCCAATTGTTCGACCGGCAGTTTGAATGAGAAATTTCAGACCGCCGGAAAATCTCCGCGCCGATGTCTTGGCGCTACCATCCACTTGCCCCGCATCAGATTCCGAACAGGTTGAATTGAGATATACCAAGTTTATGACATATAGACTTGGAGTGCCCTGCATCTTCGATGCTTTCCATTGCTATCATAGCAAGTCTCACAGCTAGCAATTTCCCCAAGAAGAACTGCCAGCATAGTCCTGTTCACTCTATATCGAATTGTCGGACTTGAGCGAATCATCGGCGGTCTTCGAATCAAAGCAGGCTATAGTCCTTTTTTGTCTTGTTTTTGTGAGGATCTTGTCCTTTGGTCTAGCCTGAAAACATCCCATAAACAAAGCATGGAATACTGGCTCCGCAGTCGGTGGTCTCGTCCAAACACAAGTACACAACCCCTTTTCCAGTCTGCGAGATCTGCTGATATATCCAAACCCACTGTATGAAAGAGAATCGAACTTTTGTTGACTTATACGTAGAATATAATGTTGATATAACTAAGGTGGTGTGGAATATTCTACATCTTATGGAAAGTGGATCTTGTTTCCCGCCCCGTTCGACTCGTGATGAGTCGTCAGTATACTAGCTACACTAGGCTAGTCTCAGGATGACACATTTATTTATGCATGGTCCAATGTTGACGAAGTAGGTGCAAACAATGCAAATAGGCCGAAAGCAACGTAGGACTTCTGTGTAAGCGCCGAGGACAGACTTCCAGATCACCACGCTAAGAATGAACTCTGCAGCCAAGTCCCGCCGTTGCAGATTCGAGCGGCCATGTTTGGATTGACTTTCTCGTAGCGAAATGGCTTGCTTTGGTTTGCCTTGGCAAGACTTTGCTCAAGACGCCGGATTTGTTGTGCCTATGCAAAACCTGCGGACACGATTGATACTTTGATGCCACCACATCTCTGCTTCGAATCATCTTTAGACTCATTTTCGGAACTTGGCTACTACAGCAAAATAAGTATATAGATTCCATAAGATGTACTAGTTAGCGGGCCAAGGGGACAAAGCGCATTTGGAAAGTTCACAGCTAGTCTCAAACTCTGCTCACTGACCCAACCAAACTTGTACCGATCCTCCAGATGAACAAATCAATTATGGGTACTTTTTGATATTCAGCCGACTCTGTTATACTGATTCATCACTAGCAATCTACCGAGACTACGAAATGACCAGCGACTAAGACACCACGGTCAAGTGGCATGCAATACGATCAGCAGGATGGGGGCAACTGTGACGGCACTGGCTAGGAATGTCACTTCCATTTTTGAGGATCAAACTAATTCGGGTTGTGAAAGCAACTCCTATGGCTCTAATGGATACGGAGATGGCAAAAGCGGAAGAGACAGTGGGAGAAGTTGAGGGACGGCCAGGAAAATATTGAGGGCCCACGGATTGCTTGGGACAACATATGAATGCGCATGTTTTTCTGATACCCAATCTTTCAGCTGGTGACAGGAAGGCTTCTGTATCTCGATTCGGCTGAGCTTGCTCGAATGCCTTGGCTTATTCCGTTCCTTACTCAAGAAGGGGCCTTTGCCAAGCCATCAATGCGTTGGCCACCTCTGGGCTTGCCTTGGTTTTGTGTCTATTGGCTTCGGACAGACCTGATTATAGCTGCAGGATATCAGGTGTTAGAATTGCTTCGCCTGTTTGCCAAGATTCCTTGCTTTTGTTCCTTGGCGTGCTGTAGGATGGGTATAAGATGGCCTGCCAACCAGTTTCTACTTGCTTCGAACCCCAGCCAAAGTTCAAGTGCGCTGAATCAATCTCGATTCGAATTATCCGCTCAAGAAAGATCTGACAACACAACAATGGGAACAAACGTACATATTCCACTTCAGCCTTTGGGGACTTCGTCACTAACGAAACACCAGAACTCAAAGTCATCCTCTGGGATGAACGAGGAAAACAGCGAACCGCTGCGATATGGCGCTTCCTGTTGGAATGGCAACTCCTCGGAAGGTGCCGGAGTCAGCACCAAGACTTACGCTGGCCCCGAGTACCCAGACACTGGAAGTGGAGGAGATGGCGGAGGCGGCGGTGACGGTGGGGGCGACTAGTGTAAGCATGGGAATGCAAACCGAAGGTCTTAAAGGAATTCCTAGAATGGAGACCGCAGAAAAGATGAGCATGTATTGGCAACGCTGATATAACATGTTATTTTGAATAACGTCTTCGACTGCCAGTGATGGTGATGCATTCCTCCCATGCTCGGCTGTTACTAGTACCATTAGGGCAGAAATACCCAAATATTTGACTGTCTCCAAATTTTCGAAAACTCAAAGTGTTCAGGATTCCTGATACCCCGGTTCGGTTCTTGCGGTATCGTAAATGCTTTCCAGAGTCTCAGAGTGTCGTCACCCAGGTGCAGGAGGCAGTCCGCCTCCAGTCTCAGTGGGATAACAAAATGCCAGATATACTCGCACGCGTGGATGGACTATGTAGCAAGTTCAACATCAAAATTGTTGTCGGCTAGACACTCTCTGTATCTCGAATCGAATTGTTAGAAGAAAAGCCAACACATGGGGAAACTCGAGATCGAACCATACCATATAACCACGGCATCATCAAATTGATAAAGTCAAATACAAGCCACATCAGCGGTAAATATGGACCACCAGAATTCCTTCTTTTGGTCAGGTTGTGTATTCGGGGTAGCACAAGATTCTGGATGGCATATGCCGCACCTGGGTAACTATTCAGTCTCTGTGCGGCGGGTTGATAACATCAATGCCTTAAGTTTGTGAGTACGCCATGTCTTCTACAGACGAAGAAATGAATGCACCCACATCCGCTGGTTTTGTCTATGGATGATGAAATATGAAAAAAATTAGCCGTCGAGGCAGTTCCGCCATTTTAGCTGTTAGTTTTATGATTAAATAGAGTTCAGGTGGGTGGCTCCGGTGAGCCGCGGTGATGGGATCGATAAAAGGACTGGTGCTTGAGGTCAATGTGCGGTAGACAGGTGGGCCGTCTTATGTACATATAAGTTGTTGAGATTGATGAAGAGGAACCCGGCTGATTACAATGAACTAGAAGAATGAACTTGCAGTAGATGGATACAGAAAACACACAAGCACCTTTGGAGCGAGGTCTGGTGCGAGCCACACTTGACTTTGGTATCTGCGCAGAAGAGTGGTCTCCAGTTGCAAGTGTTCTGAACCCCAGTCTCAACCAGCTTCAATATTGGAGCTCGGAAAGCTGCGCTGGCGACTAGAGCGTTATTTACAAGGCCTTCGAGCCTTCTTACCTAGCTAGTGTTTCTCTTCGTTCGGCGGGGAACTTAGCTTTTCGATGACTTGGATGGTGCTACCGTTTACATACTCCCAGTCGTCGAAGGGGTTGACTCCATCCTTGGTGGTCCCAAAGCTTCACAGGAATTGGAAAGAGATAACACTTTACGTTGCGGGGGCTAGCTCCTAGATACTACTACGAAACCATTGTGGTGGGCGAAGTAGAGTTTGACTTTTTCCCCAGCTTTCTCGGCCTTCTGGCCAATGTGCCCATCAAAGTTGGATCGCTTTTGTTGATGAAAATAGCCTTGTTACTCGAGCAAGCCTAATTCATTTACGCGTATAGTACTGGCTGACCTGAAGCAGGTCAGCGGTATTCCGATCATCATCTCTATTTTCCCGATGCAGAAATTATGTAACAAGGCTCAGAAGACATTGTCAAGATATGAATTCCATGGTTTACATGTCAATTGGTTGAAGAATAGGATCATCACAGCCTTGGAAGATATTTAAAATCCGTGACATGCATGATGGAAACTTACTTGTTGAAAACGATCGAGAACCATATCAAGCTTTCGAGACCGGCCAGATTACAGAGATATCCCCCGTGGTTTATAAATACCCCATCGCCTCAATTGAAATAGAGCCTGTCCAATTGGCCTTCATTCGAGGATTTGCAGTCTCCTCAAGTTTCCGGCTTTCCTCAAGGGAGTCCGCAGTCCTTTCGTGTACGTTGTATGCGTGTAGTATGGTTAGGATGCTAACCTATTGCTTCTTGAATTTCCCCGACATCCATCTGTTCTGGACCGCTGTATAATATGCTTGTATGCCTTCCTCTCACACGTCATTTGCTTCTTCAGATACGGCGTAGGAAGTGTTCCAATGCCCGGCTTGGGGAGATTTGGAGGAGCGCGGTGGCGCTGTGGGAGAGAGGTGCTGTCGCATTCAGGCCTCGGTGTCTTTTAGCAGCCGGTACATTGCCGCATCAGACATGTCTCCTTCATCGTATGATGTAGCGGTACCGTTTTGCTCTCGGGGAGGGTGCATAGCGATCTAAAGCATGTTTGCCGTGGAAAATCACGGTGAGGATTCATTGAGTGAGAGGGCGCAGACGCTGGTCGCTCGCTAGTGTCTTGGCAAGGAGTCTATCTGAAAAAGTTGAGATGAAAGTGTGTATTCTCTAAAGCAAGGCGTGATTCAATGTATTTGAATAGAAAGGTGTTGGAAAGCCAAGGAGATTAGACACGGTTCTCGGCGACATACACTAAGTCTTGTTCAATTCCTATGAGAGGAGAGGCTATATATATCCATAAAGTAGTCACGTGCAGTTTATCCAAGCAACTTCAACACAAGCTACATCTAGCCAGAAAACGAGAAAGTGCTACAAGATTACAAGTACATATATTCCGCGCAGCACTTAAGCCAGCAGATTTGGTAATAGGTCGAACGGACGAGTTTCTCTCAAATCTTCTTCAGTTCGTAGAGGCTCATCATCGTAAGGACACCCGTTGTTTACCACGGACGTCCGAAGCCGTCGAACAATTCCTTATGGGCTAACTCCGTCTTCTCTAGCCTTCGGGCGGGGCTCAGCCATCGATCCCAGTAGCCATCAGGGTTGATAGAGTACTCCTCACTTGCTGTACCGCCAAATAAAATTGATACACTTTCCAATGATCAGGTAACTCTTTGGGAGTGGGTAGACGAAATGGACAAGAATCAGCAAAACCCAGACCCTCTCAGCAATGTGCAGCTTTGATTAGCTCATGGCGGAACATCACAGCACCATCTTTCCATGTCCGGAAGCAATAACGAAACGGACGGATGAAAGATTCGTCCATTAGTCTTCGGCCAGCTAGCACGGAAGGAATTAAGTGTAAACGCCAAATGCTTGTCCACATAGCTAGCTCTTGAGTTCAAGTTTATCGTTAAGCGAGAGATGTCCAACAGGTGTCGCAAAGTCTGATACACGGTCTGCATACCAGAAGGCCGGCTCTACAGCGGATGATTGTTAGTCTATGATGACTGTAACGGTTGCAGGATCGTCTGAAGCGAATATGTTCCATTTATGTAGATCTGGGTGGAAGAAGGTTGGTCTGGCGGCATCTTTTATCAGTAGGTCTGCGGACATTTCCTTTAGAACAGCACGGCCGGATTCTAGGAGGCCAAGGTATGCTTCAATGGGCCCGTTATAACATGGAAGATGTTGACTGGAAAGGCAAGTAGGTCGAACATTGGATATCACGGTGTCAATGACGCTGTCACCGTATGCCGCAAGATCCAACCCCGAGATTGTTTGTTAGCGGTGTATTTAGGCCAGCTGAGAGATCATTTCAAATATCTTACATTGTCCCTAGTTAGGTTTTGTGTTACGATAATACACAGATTAACCAACATAGCAATCCCAATACATAGACCGGCAATGCGGGCCCATGGAGAACTCTGGGTTCAAAGCATGCTTAGAGGAAGAACCTAGAGGAGAATTTTCAAAACACAAGTATCCATGAGCTGAAAAATTTGATGTCTACCATTTCTTGTAGTTTCTGGCAGATGGCTACTATACATCTGGTGTTCTTGTCCCCAGTCATCGTTGACAATCTCTGGTGGATTGAACTCCAGCTGCTTGCTCCATGATGATATATTCACTACCAGTAGCAATTAAATCATAATAACTCCAGTCAAGAATCTTTAGGATCGGTATACAAGCATTGCTTTGTACTAAACTGTGCATATCAGCAACTCCGCGTAATCCTGACCGGCAAATAAATATGGGCATACAATAATTAATAGTAGCTACTTCTGAAGTAGTCATCAACCTCGGTGGATTTGCGAGCTTGAATGGTAATCTTGCCACGACTCGCTTTCCATTGCCGATAGTGAAAATAAAGACGTGGTTGAAGCCCCCTTCTTTGTCGTAGGTTGCGATAGTACTAGCTCCAGGACATATTCGATTTCTCTTTTGTATATGGCTTTAAAGCCGAACTCAACATAACGCGATTCGCGCTCTAATTTGTCGCGGCGAATCTATCGACTACCTGTATAAACGTGTGGATTAATGCTTGATGAATATTAACATGGGAACGATCACATAACAAGGGAAACTGAATGGTTGCGGAGTATCCTGCTTGCACACTACTGGCTTCAAACACATCGTCTGGGCCGTACAATGTAATTGGCCATAAAAGAAGGACTGCCCATGGAGTGACGGGCGACAAAGAAGACAACGCGAGCGTTTTTCGACCGGAAATGCGCTAAAACCACAGGAACAAGTACTTCATTCAAGTCCCTGTTAGGTTGGCGCCTCCTGACTCAGCAAAAATAACGCAGGCTTAACCTTGGCTCAGTCCTTTCATGGTTGCACAGCCACTGCTTAAGGTCGGCTCAGTCGTGCGTACAGCTCAGCTGACGTATGGCGAAACCTCGGCTAATCGGAGGAGCCTTATCGAACGTCCGAGTGGCCCGTGCGCCACACTTATATGCGTCAGATGAGGCTCGAACTTTAATCTCACTTTTACTTCAACCTCACTACCTCTTCAATAACTCTTCTAAACCTAATAGAAGCCTCCTTGAATATATTCCGAACCTCTCCTAATATACGCAATATGTCTAAGACTCTTAAAAATGAGTTAGCTAGCTACGGTTACTACCTAAAGATGCCTAGTACTTAGAAGGCCTGGCCAGCTTTTTTAAAGGTATAAATAGAATTAGTAGGGGTTTAAAATAGGTTCAGAACGGCTTATATTTACCTAGAACTTTAAAGAACAAGCTATTATTACTATAGGTAAGGTATTCTGCAGGGCTAATAATAGGGAGGGTAGTATTTATATAGTAAGTAATAATGTTTTAAAAAGGTTAGAAATAGGTTCTAATTAGGTTTAGCAACGCCTTGGCGATACAGGAGCACTTAAGAACTATATTAAGAAATAGCACTTTAAAGGCGATAGTAAGAAAGTTGCACCATCTATATTATATAAGGGAGCTAGAGAAAAGCCAAGTATTAAGAAAAAGGCAAAGAGTAAGAGTTTAGATCCTATTCTAATTCTATTTTAATTCTATTCTAGAGCTAATTAAAACAGGGCTTTTCTGTAAGCTTATAGCTATTATTTCTAAGAGTTATAAAGACAAGGAGGTCCTAACTATTAAGAAGGCTAAGACTTTTAAGGCTACCGTAAGTAATAAAACGATTACTATAAGTAGCAATAAAGATAATAGTAAAGAAGCTTAAACCTAACTAGTAAGTAATTCTAAACGTATTCTAAACCTATTTTAAATATAATTTACTAACTTTTTAGTTTGCTATTTTACACGGCAAAAAGTATAAGGGCAAGAAGCCTATTATAACTACAACGACTAAAGAGGCTAGGTAATCTAAGTAATTTAAGTAATTTAAGTAATTTAAGTAACCTAAGTAGACTAGCAAGGTGCTACTTAATATAGTTTATATTATGTTCCTATTGTTTTCTAAATCTATTTTAATAATTCCTAAATTTAGAGTAATAGAACTAAGAAAGTCTAGGACTATACTAATAATAATTTTCTGGCAAGGAAGTATTTGAACTATATTCTAGTATATAACGCGTTCTAAACCTGTTCCGAACCTATTCTAAACGTAACTAGAATTAAGAGCCCTAGCTATATATTAGAAAGCGCTACTTCCTCTACTATAATAATAACGGTACCCTAGTAGTAAAAATAAAAGGTAAAAATAAGGGGGTATAGGCTATATTCTAAATAGGTTAGAAATATATTACTAATAGTATTAAATAGACTAGGCCACTATGAATAAATAGCTTATAGAGGACTGGCGCTCTTAAGAAATTCTATATAAGGAGTATATAGGCGCTAATAAGAATATAAAAAGTATATAACCTATTTTAAACCCGTTCCGAACCCTGCTAATTACTAATAGACTACCTTTAGACTACTATATATAAGTACTTTAATATATTTAGGTCGGAACTCCACTATACTTTTAAAGAGACTAAATACTAGGCGTGATTAGAAAGGCTTTAGAATAGGTTCTAAAAATGACTTTATAAGGTTTTGCTTTTAGCGTTAAAATACTAATCTAAATACGAATAGAACTAGACTAGAATAGGTTCTAAATTAGATAGGCCCTAGCTAGATACTTATAATATAATTTATATTGCTAATATCTAGAATATTTTCTAAATTTATTCTAATATAGTTTATATACTCTTCCTTATCTATTATAGCTTAAGCTTTGTCCGCTTATTTTTAAGTTTAAGCTTTTTAGCCCTTACTAAAGCTTTTATAACCTTTACCTCTTTCTTCTTAAGAAGTAACTCCTCTTAATAAAAAAGTAGAGCTACTTTTTAATTTTTTATATACTGTTAGTTAATACTTACTTAACATTAAAGAGGTAAAGAGCTAAATAATATTAGGGAGCTATTCTAAATAGGTTCTAAACGCGTTCTATCTTAATTATTTATTACTTATAGTTAAGAAGTAAATCGCCGTCTCTTTGATTTAGTAGAGGAACTCTATAAAATATTACTAGAGAATAATACTTATAATAGGATCTTATTATTAAAATCTATAGTATTATTCGGTAATAAAGACCTATTCCGATAGCGCTTCTCTTAAACGCGATCTAAATAGGTTAGGAATACGTTCTAAATAGAACCTATAGCTTATTTCTTACTTAATCTTTAAATATAAGCTAAGTATTAGTGCCTTAGATCTGTGCTACGTTGAACGTAAAGAACACCCTAATAAGTATAAAGGTTTTCTTAGTTATAGAGATAGCAATTAAGGGTACTTAATCTATAAATATTAGTAATAGAATATAATCCGAACGTAATTTAAATAGGTTCTATACTTTTTAATTATAACTAAAAGATCTAGCTATTAGCCTAAAGAATACGCTTAATTAGTAGCCTACTTAATAGTATTTATATAATTCTAAATACGTTAATATATCTTTAAGCTAATAAAAGAGTAGTAGATATTAAGGCCTATTATAATAACTTTATATTTCTTATAGAGTACCTAGTTAGTAATTATTTTATTCTTATTTTTTATAATTGTATTAGTAATAGAATTAGAATATATATAGAATAGAATTTAAACTAATAAATAGATTATAGGCCTATATATATTCCTCCCGACTTGTATAATTTAAAAGATTAAGCATTCGGTTATAAACGTCTAGAAAGGTAGTTTACTAGCCTATAGTACGTATAATACTACGTCTAAAATAAACCTTATAGAATATAAGAATATTTCTTAAATACTATATCTATAGTCTAGAAGAATGGTAAGAATTAATAAAGGCTAAATAGTTACTAAGTTCTTTATAATAGGTTAGCAACGTGCTTAGAACGTGTTTAAAATAAAATAGGGGCTATACTATATATCTGTTTTAAGTCTATATTAATAGTTATAGTATTAATACCACTACGCTTTAAATTTAGATACGTAAAATAGACTATATTACCTATTACTCTTTAAATAAGAGAAAATAGCCTCTTAAAGACTAATTAGTAAGTCTTTACTTTCTCTTCTAAAATAAAGACGCGAGCGAGTAAAAAGACTAAGTAAAATTAGCCTTTAGAATAGGCTCTAATAGCCTTTAGAATAGGTTCCTTACTTCTTCCTTTAACGTTATTAAATATAGTAAAGATAATCTTGTTAATATTACTTTACCAAATTCGCTTAAATAATATATTAACTTTAAAGTACTCCTGCTTATAAAAGATACGGGCCTATTCCTTATAAAAGTAGATAATTATAATACTATAGTGGTTAAAGTAGGCCGCTTAGATATATTGCTAAAGAAATAAATAAGCTTTAGAATATGTTCCGAATAGGATTAGATTACCTTATAACCCTTTATTTCCCCTTTTTTTATCTTAAAGAGTACACCCTTATACTTACGCCCCTTTAGATACTAAAGCATCTTTTCCTTTATAATTAGAGCTATAAACCGGCTCTTTATAAAGTTAAATAAGTTATAAAGTTATATAAGAGACTCTTTATTATATTTTTAGAGGAATTTAAGAAGTAAGGGACTAGTAAGGAATCTCCCTAGAGAATATATTAAAAAGGCGTTTTAAAGGCGTTCTAAAGGCGTTCCGAACCTATTATTAAGTCCTAGTTTATAAGTCTACAAATAATCTCTTTAATCTCCTTTATATATTACTCTAGAGTCTTTATTAAAGGTAGTAAAGGGTGCTAATGTATTCTATATAACGTAAATAGTATATAGGGATAGCTATCCGGATCTTTTAGAATAAGGACGTTATAGTAAACACTATACTCTTAATAGACTAAATTTCTAAGTTCTTATAAATAGTTTTGCCCTAATATAGTTTAGAATAGAATAGTAATATATTTAGAGGGTATACTTACTATATTCTTAATAACGTACGGCGTTCCCTATATATATATTATACTCTTTCTATATACGTAGTAGACTCTTTTTAAAGAGCCTTTTAAAATAATTAATATTATAGATATTAGTATTTTTTAGGATATATATATTATAGTTTAAGGTACTTTAAGGAGTGAAATTAACATAGTAAATAAAGGGGGAACGTGTTTTAGAGGGGTTTTAAATATATTAAAATCTAGTTTTATAAAATAAAAGATATAGATTTATTACCTTATATATTAATTAATTAAAGAGTGGCCGATAGGTGTCTAGTACTTAATTATATACTATACGCTGCTTATATCGGCTAAGAATTGCAAGGTATTAACTACCTTAGTTAGTATTAAGTTTAGAAAGGGTTCGGAGTATATATAAAAAGGGTTCTAAACCTAGTGGCCTTTCTTTTCTACTTATTCTTTTTAACTCTTACTATACTATCTTAAATCTAAGTATATTTAGTAATAATATTATTATTAATATAAGAGTAGTAGTAGTTTTAAAGCCTCTCTATTAGGTATTTATAATATTTTATACCCGTATAGATAAGCTTCCGTCTATAAGTAGAAATACTACTAAAGAATTTAGCTTTTATATCGTGAAAGGGGTGCTTTTGTGCGAAAGAGTATTAAATCTATTTAGAATAGATTAGGAAGGCGTTCTAAACTTTATAATTTTATAATTTTACCTTTATTAGTATTATACTTTTATCTTTAATTTCTCGAAAATTTATAATATATATATATCTATCTAGGTGCGTATAAGAATACTTAGGAAGCTTTATAATATATTTAACTTCTTAAATAGTAAGAGGTACCCTATATAATACTATAATTATAGTTGGTTCTATAGAATTCTATTAATTAGTCTAGAACGTATTCTAAATAGGTTGGAAAAGCACTTATAACCTCTTCTATACTAGGTTCTCTAGCTTTATTATCCCTTTAATACCTTTTATCTTTAAGTTAGAGTATAGAGTTAATTAGGTTATTAATAAGAGCGTTCTACTCTTTTTAAGTCTATTAGGTAATAGCCCTAAAGAACTCTTTATCTATAAAAGATATTTTTAGGTTATTAAAGAGTAGATAGCTCTAAAACACGTTTAAAATAGATTTAGAATAGGTAGATAATAATTAGAAGATTTCTTATTAATTTTAAAGAAAATTGCGTAGGTTTAGGCTATATAGGTTAATATATATTAGTTAAGTTTTATTAGTATATATAATGGCGCTATACCCTTTTTAATATATTAGCCGAGGTTACGCAATATATTAGCTAAGCTATAACCTAGGCTCTAGTCTTACTTAGGCAATACTTAGGTTACTTAAGCCGTAATTAAACCTTAATTAAGTTGGCCTTAGGCTACTTAAGGTTTACTTAGTCTTGCTTATAGCCTGCTTAGTCTTAGGGTTCTATATTTAGGACCCCCCCCTAATCTCTATAATTTCCAAATATTATTAACTCTACGCGAGCCTTCTTAAGGGTCCTAGTTCTAAAACCCCCGTTCTAGAATCCCCGTTGTAGAATCCCTATTCTAGGACCCCTAATATTAGGAAAAAATTTACAACAAAGGGTTTATAGAAATTTATCGCGTAGAGGCTACCTTATAAAAATTCAACCCCTTATTTTAAGCTCTATACTAAATAACTACTACGTATTTATTCTAATACGCTTGCTATTAAGTCTCTATACTCTTTTATATTACTAGGGTATTTTTTTAATCTATTCACAAATATCTACTATTATAACCTTATTCTATTCTACCTAAATGTCCGCTTTAAACTAGGCAATAGTTAACTATTTTTTTCCCCGTAAACGCTACTTTATAATACGCCAAATTAGCTTAATAGAATTTAGGTCTAGAAATTATATAGGGTAGATAAGAATAAGTAAATTTATATTATATTTAAGCTAGGCGTAAACGTTATTCTTTAAGTAATTTCTATATAATAGATCTTTATTCTTTTAAAGCCGAAATTAATATTTAAATTACTTCTCTAACTTATAAATTTATTATATATACTATAGTAGAACCTCCCTTACGTAGAACTTCTAAGATATAGTATTTCCCTTTAGAATAACTTTAACTTTTAGCTAGAAAGCTTTAAAGTCTTTAACCTATTATTAATATTATTCCTCTATTTTATACTTAAACTTATAAGGTATAACGTACTTTATAAGCGAGCGCCCTACCTAAGCGAGCGCCCTACGTAAAAACACACCAAAAAATCAATTTTTCAACCCTAAATATTTTAATAAATACTTAATAAAAATTTATAAAAATTTAAATATAAGCTATTATATATAATATATATAATATATTAAAATTTTAAAGTTATTAGTTTAGTAGTTTTTAAGATATAGTATTTTAGTATAGTTTTAGCCTTTAATAGCCCCTAATTTTTAATATCTTAATAAATATTTATTATATAACTTTAAAATTTTAATATATTATATATATTATATATAA
>KV745083.1:0-46301 GCA_001692735.1 Lepidopterella palustris CBS 459.81 | reverse complement strand
GGGGGGTGTTGTTTGACAGCATGTTTCGATAGCGAGCTCTGGATTTGAGGATATCTTGTCTCTCAGTTTTTCTGGAAGTGCGCTTCGAGCTTTGCGCTTCTTTGCAGTTTTGGCAAATGTATAACAATCCATGGCTCAATGCATATGTGTTTGCAATTCCAAAGTTGTTGCTATCGATAAGGTTGATCTTGTTTCCAATTGTGCTCATGCTCCAAACGCCAAATGCCTAGCGCATCTATGCAAACCCTCTCTAATCACCCAAACAACGCGTCCCAACACTGTCCTGTATATACAACTCAACCCTTCCCCTCCTATTCTCCCTCCCATCTCACCTCAACCCCCTATCCCTCCTCCTCCCATCCCCTGCTCTCCTCTGGAACCACGTCGCACTAACCCCAATCACAATAACCGCGCCCCCCACCGCAAAGAAATTAAACAACATACTCCCGCCACTCGTGGTCCTCGCCAGGTCCTCTGCGAAATGCGCGCCATCGCGCCTAGCGCGCTTGTTGAAATGTCGCGCCACGCTCTCGTGCGTGCGCTTGTGGCCTAGGTGGTCGAAATGGGGAACGTGGGTGCCGGAGGTAGCTTGGCCGGGGGAGAAGCCGGCGTCGGTGCCTATGTGCGCTGAGTCTGCGTCTGCACCCTGCGAAGAAGAAGAGGGGTCGGAGTTTGTACGCGTGTGCGCATGTTCCGCCCTTTTATCCCCTTGCGTCCCATACCCCCCCGCCTTGTAGAAACTCGGCGGGGGGCCGCGAAACTGGGCCCGTCGGCGGGATAGGCCGCTCGCGGGACGCCCGCCAGCGTGGCCAGCTGAGGCGCTGCCGTGAGAGTCTGAGGGGTAGTTGTGGCCGTGGCGGTGGCGCGGGTATATGTGAGCGTGGAGGTCGCGGTCGTAGGCTTTGCGGAGGCTGGGGGAGGAGAGAATGTGGTAGGCTTCGCTGATTTTTATGAAGTGGGCGTTGGAGGAGGGGTTGGAGGGATTTTTGTCCGGGTGGTAGAGTTTGGAGAGAGTGAAGAATTGGCTACCGGGGAGGGAGGATGTTAATTTGGGTAGGAGGCAGGGTTGGAGCCGAATTGGATGGGTGGGTAGGAGAAGGGTGAAGTATGGGTTGAGGAAAAGAGAGGGGAAGAGAGGTTGTCGTACCGTTTTATATCAGCTAGAGAGGCGGTGTGTTGCAGCTCCAGCGTCTCATAGTGGTTCGGTATGCTATCGGCATTGCGAGCTGTGGATGTATGGAAGCGCGTTAAGAGCGGAGGAAGACGGAGGCATTGAGGTCGGTATGGGCACTGAGGTCGCAGCAGAGAAGCTAAGCGGGGTGGCATTCCTCATTCCGAGGACTTGCGGCGGCGATGATTGTGGTGTTGAGAAGGTCGTGCGGTTGTGAAAGCGCAGAGTGAAAACGTCATCATATTTGAGGGCAGGTTTAGGCGAGCAAATGCCGTCGCTTTGGAGCGGCGTTCGGATTTGGTGGGGGTTTTGTAAGATATCGAGGTGTTTGGTGAACCAACACAACACCACGCACTTTTATTAAGAGCAGTACATTATGGCTGCGACAGTGACAGAGGGGGTTAAGAATCTCAAGGGTTAGTTATCGGAATACTGCCTTCTATGAGCTCTAGCTAATCAATTTGAAGTGGAGGAATCTAACGGCAAGGTCCCACAAGGCTCACCCACAAAGAACGGCGATGCAGATCACGAGGACTCAGAGGATGAAAAAGAGGATGCCGATGGAGCGCCCGAGGCTGGAGTGACTGGAGGTATATCTCCAGATTCTCTTCTCCAGCATGCGCATATACTAATTCTTCACAGCCACCAAAAAGAAAAAGAGGAAGGCCAGAAAGAAGAAGAAGGCGGGCACAGGCGCCGCAGGCGCTAAAGTGCAATCCTCTCCCCCCCGAGTCCCAGTCTCCGAACTCTTCCCTGACTCGAACTATCCCGAGGGCGAAATCTGCGAGTACAGGAACGAGAATGCATACCGCACCACTAGCGAGGAGAAACGCCACCTCGACCGCATGAACAATGACTTCCTCACCGAGTATAGACAGGGTGCCGAGGTGCATCGCCAGGTACGGCAGTGGGCGCAGAAGAACATCAAGCCGGGCCAGACACTGACGGAGATTGCGGAGGGCATCGAGGATAGCGTGCGTGCGCTCACTGGACATCCAGGGCTCGAGGAAGGGGATGCGCTGCTGGGCGGTATGGGGTTCCCAACTGGTCTGAGTATTAACCATTGTGCGGCGCATTATACGCCGAATGCGGGAAATAAGATGGTTCTACAGAAAGAGGATGTTATGAAGGTGGATTTTGGGGTCCATATTAATGGAAGGATTGTGGATAGTGCGTTTACCATGACTTTTGACCCAGTCTATGATAATCTGCTTGCAGCTGTCAAGGACGCGACCAATACGGGTCTCAGAGTGCGAGCTTCTTATCCGTTCGTGTCTTTGACGCATGCACTGACCCGCTCGACAGGAAGCTGGCATCGACGTCCGCATGTGCGACATCGGCGCCGCAATCCAGGAAGCAATGGAAAGTTACGAAGTGGAAATAAACGGCCAAATGCTTCCCGTAAAATGCATCCGCAACCTAAACGGACACAGCATTGGTCAGTTCAACATCCACGGTGGAAAGACCGTGCCCATCGTCAAAGGCGGCGATCAGACCAAAATGGAAGAAGGCGAGACCTTTGCTATAGAGACATTTGGCAGCACGGGCAAGGGATATGTGCGCGATGATGTGAGTGCCCCCTGACCCTGCGAAGGAGAGTAGGAGAGGGCTAATGGGATGACGAAGATGGAAACAAGCCATTATGCGAAACGCGATGATGCGCCGAAAGTTGCGTTGAGGGTGTCTTCTGCGAAGACCCTCCTCGCCTCCATAACGAAGAACTTTGGCACGCTGCCGTTTTGTAGGCGGTATCTTGACCGTCTTGGACATGATAAGTATTTGCTTGGAGTGAGTCTATTCCACCATTCTATTTTTATGCCTAACAAGCAATATTAACGTAAGTTAGTTGAATAACCTTGTCAATGCTGGTATCGTCGAGGCATATCCTCCTCTCTGCGATAACAAGGGCTCCTACACTGCACAATTTGAACACGTAAGATTTCTCCTTTCTTCCGATATCAAGGGGTCTAGCGCTAACTGACTTCTATAGACGTTCGTGCTCAGGCCGACGGTTAAGGAGATTATTAGCCGTGGAGATGATTATTGATTGAAGACGAATATTACTGTTACGTAGGATGATGATATGAGAGAGAAGGCACAAAAGGCAGAAAAGGCATTCTGGAATTTCACTTCAACGATAATCAGTATCTTTTGAAAAATATTACAAATGTTAAAAAAGCTCCTCAGGGAGAGGCGCATGACAGCATCTATACATATCCGAGCACTATGCTACCCCGCGAATTCTTCCGACACGATATCCAGCCATGCATACGGTACTGCCTTGATTTTCTGCTTTTAGTCTGTCAGTAACTATTTGATAGAGATGTGAGATGTGTTCGTTTAGATCAGTCTCTTCGCAAGAAGAAGAAAAGGGTCTCTGCATTATGATATAGGAATTGCTGTGTGCATATGAACCGAGATCGAATGTAGTACATTTGATCATTTGATAGAGCAAACTTATCGGGGATCTCCACGCTCAATTAGGCACAGTAAATAACATCCGCCTAAAACGCCATAAAAGTGTTACCGTAGGTTTCGGCGATGCGTCTAAAGCGGTTAAGGTTCATAATTCCTCGTGCTTAGGAGATTTTGTATATCATCTCCAGCTTGGTTTGAGTGTGTACCTACTGCGAAGTAGCTGCAGGCAGGTGCAATATTTGTGGTCGCGCCTGTGGCTGATGATTATTAATAAACCTATTGGATAGAAACGCCCAGATTTTCGTGTGGCTGGTGTTTTAGCTTCGTGCTGTGTCGAATCGTCGGGCAACTCTCACCCCACGCCGTCGAATCCATGTCCCTGTCGACATAAGGCCGCCACATACCGTCCCCCATGCCATCTTAAAACTACAAACTTGGCCTCTCCTTTTCCTTTTCGCTCTATTGTCGCTTTAGGATGGGTTCTTTAGTTACTACTTCCACCGTTCAGCCGAAGAAGGCTTCGAAGAGGTTTTCTACGACTGCCAATGGAGGAGTAGAGCCGGCCTCTTTCTCCGACATTCAGTCTGAGCAAGATCATTTCTTTTGGACATATACGGAGGAGCCGCACCGGACGAGGCGGCAGGCTATAATCAAGGCTCACCCAGAGGTATTAAAGTTGAAGGAAGCTTCAGAAGGAACATACGCTAACGAGATTTGCAGGTTACGAAACTATGCGGACCAGAACCTCTCACGAAATACCTCGTTACAGCCGTCGTTGCCCTTCAAGTCATTTGCGGATATTTACTACGAGACACCCCAATCGCGTCATGGCAATTCTTCCTCACGGCGTATATTATTGGAGCGACGGCAAATCAGAATTTGTTTTTAGCCATCCATGAAATATCACACAACCTGGCGTTCCGGTCCCCACTGGGAAACCGAGTATTTGCCGTTTTTGCCAATCTACCTATTGGCATACCCTATAGCGCATCTTTCAGGGTATGGATCACGCCAAACACAAAGTACATGTCATTAAAGCCAGCCAAATAACACTCACACAGCCTTATCACCTAACCCACCACAAATCCCTCGGCGTCGACGGCCTCGACACCGACCTCCCCACCTTGCTCGAAGCCTTCTTTCTTGACTCCATCTTCGGCAAAGCCTTCTTCTGCACCTTCCAGATTCTCTTCTACGCCGTGCGTCCAATGATGGTCTACAAACTCCCCATGACGAAAATCCACCTCTTCAACGTGATCGTTCAAATCGCCTTCGATGTCGCACTGGTTAAATTTGCTGGCGGTCACGCCCTCGCATATCTGATTATGAGCTCGTTCCTAGCTGGATCACTACATCCCTGCGCCGGCCACTTCATCGCTGAGCACTACGTTTTTGAGAAGCAGCCCGCTGCAGCCAAAGAGCCTGCAAGCCTAATACCCGTCCCGGAGACTTTTTCTTACTATGGCCCACTCAACATGCTCACCTACAACGTTGGCCTGCACAACGAACACCACGACTTCCCCGCCATCCCGTGGTCACGGCTACCGACGCTCAATCGCATCGCGCACGAGTTCTACGACGGCTTGCCGTGCCATAAGAGCTGGGTCTATGTTATTTGGCAGTTTGTGCTGGATAAGGATGTTGGGCTCTGGTGCAGGGTTAAGCGGGCAGAGGGCGGGAGGAAGGTTAGTGGGGATGGGTGGAGGGAGGAGGAGCTGGGGGCTAATGAGTCTGGGAAGGCGATTCCGGGGGTGAGGTAGACAGATAATTGATAACTGGGGAGTTTAGGAGTTGGGAATAGAGATTTTTTGTTAAGGAATGTGGTTGCGTTTGCTTGCGATGGATGCCGAGGGCGAATGCTGCTCACCGCTCTGTCCAGGCGAGCTTTACGGTGGTGGGAAGAGTGTCTCGTGGACTTTGGTTTGAGCCACGTGATGCTGTATGTTTGTCCTGGCGTCGGTCTACTAAAATAGCACCTTCAACTCTTGAGCTGGCTACAACTAACGCAGCGGAAAAACCCAAAGTGTGTACTATTATAACAAGCTTATGGTGGCGCTTATTCTGTTGGGACATTTCCTTCTATGGGTGCAGTCTTGCCAACACTCACGTCACTACGCACGATGGGTGGCTCGTCTGGAACTTGAACCTGGCAGCAAGCCATGGGAGAGGGGAAGTCCTTGAGCACCCAATCGCTCAATGGGCCGTGATAATGAGGAGTGGTGCTGGGATGCGGGCGTTGGACATGTATGTGGAAAACTTACTCACGATGGTAGTGGAGAGATGGACCCTTGTTTCTAGCATTGACTATCACCGCCATTCCTCTGCAGTGGTGAAGAGACTGACCACGATCTAGTAGTGCAGAGAAGCAGTGATAGACGCGGTCATGGAGTGTAGCAGCTAGGTTTGATGATGACGGTTTACCTCTACAGCACTCTCAGCATACTTGCCTATGTAATTCGAGAATTACTCAAGCTCCAACTCCAACTCCCTACCCAGGTCCATAGTGCCCTTCCATGGCCTCCACAACCAAGCACGAGAGAGAGAGAGAGAGTTGTGAACAACGCTATATCGGTGGCGCAGGCTGGGCAGTAGGGGCGGCAGTAGAGAGAACCATACTGATCTAAGCCATGCAGAAGACCCTCCTTTCTTGCTGCTAATCCTGCTGCCCCTAAAAAGTTTGCAGGAAAAGACTGAATAAAAAGCGCATGAATAACGCATGAATAACGCATAAATAACTACAGGGAGAGATGTCTTGATAGAGCTTTGCTGTAGCTGCTTGCTCCATGGCCATAGAACTTTCCATCTGTCGGGACCCGCGTTTCGATACCACAGCATTGTAATAACGCATGTTATCGAACTGTTAGGGAAATCCTGCCCTCTGAGTGCCTCTCCTTCACTTTCCATCTCTCATAATTATGGTAGGCCTTGCACACGCGCTTTCTCTCCACCTTCCATTCCTTCTTCAAAAGGCTTCGGTAAGGGGAGGTTCTGGACCGTCGTGGGTAAGATTTCTATAGAAGGCATTTTCTGAGAAGAAGAATTACTGACCTTGAACGGCGAATTAGAAGGGAGAGAGAATTCGGAGTTGAGGAGGCCCTCTCAACGCTTATAAGCAAGGCGGACCGGAATGGGAATATATCCGTCCGGTGAATAGCCGATGGTTGTATATATACTCTGTCGCCCCCTCTCTCCGTCTCCGCTCCACGGAACTGGTTCAAACCTTGACCATGAGAATAAATCACTACTCCTCCATCCCCTCCAACTCGATGCCTGTAGGACTACTCTTCAAAAAGCGACCAGAAACGATTAACCTCTGGCTCTATGTAGGCTATGGGAGCACCATTCATGGAGATCTGACCCCATGATCTCGTTTGTTCGTTCTTCCCACCGCGATGATGGCCTTAGAGAACTAATAAAGATCCTTACCTTCTCCCAATAGTTATCCGCATCACCATTGAAGTATTCTCTTCTGAAGATGTCGAGGCACCAGACGATGACCACGAGCACAGTGTTCGCAATCTCCATATACACCTCACAGCCTTGTTTATTTTTGCACTCAACAGCTCTCCACCCAATAATAGAAAATACCGCTATGATTGTTCATCAAATCGAAGGAATACCTCCAAGACCTCCACGAATCATCGCTTTGGAATTCTCATAGTGTATACACATAAAAAACTACCGTAATCTACGATGATATTGCAAAAGCAACCAATGTCCCTAAAAAGTCTTTCAGCAAAGAAATGATGCCGAATAGAGATTTTCTATTGTAGTAGATAGTTTTACCGCTGGCTCTCTCCTATTTATCCTCCCGAAGCTTGACCGCTCAACTCCTACCTCAGCCTTCCTCGCCAAATTCCCATTGTTCCAAATCTACAACCACGTTCTCATAGCTTACCCCGATTCCCCCGTCGGCTGGCTTTAAAATTTCTATCACCCGTGGTCTCGTCCCTCGAGGTGGAGTGACAGGTGGGTTTGATCACGAGTCCCTGATCGCAGCACCACCTCTACCTTCCTCCTCTTACAGGCAATTGTGGCTGACAGAAATTCTATCGAATTTCCTCTCTTGATGCGAACATTTTATTTGTATTAAGAAACACCGGATGATGTGGCAATACAGCCAATGTGGTGACCAGTGGCGGATGAATTTTCTCAACACGAGGGAACATGGCTAAGGTAAATCTATTTACAGTCTACGGGTAGTGGAAAGTTGCAAGAAGAATGAAACACAATCCTAAATTTCTAGGCAAATGTCAGTTTTGATGAAGAGAGTGGAAGTAGTGTCTCCCGATATCAATTATCCCTTAAATTGATGATTTGGGACACAAACCTGTGGCCCGTGCATGCCAATCAAATCTCTCTATTTTAGGCGGTCAGAAGTTCTGCCAGAACACCGAACTTGGATCTTAGGGGCTTTAAACGTTTAATAACACTCTTTCTATCTAGATTTTGGCCTTCCCTAGCTCGAAAACGCAAATTAAATAATAAAGACTTTGTTCTACCGACTTAATATTCTAACTAATTAAATCGGACAAAGAAAAAAGGACCCTCTAGGGCCTATCCAACCCTCCCTTCCCTTTCCAGTTTTAACGCCATTAGGATTTAAAATGGGAACGAATATGGACGCCCAAACCTACTAGAAGATGTAGATGCCGGTTGCCCCTTTGAGTTATTCAAGCTATTCTTTACTAATGAGCTATTAGATAGGCCTGCGGAGTATAATAATTAAACTATAGAGCGGAATCTAACTCTACAAGAACTAAATAAAGCCTTCCTTTAGAAACTTATTTAGGCCCTCTTTAAGCGATCTATTCGCCTACTAAAAATTACACTATAACGTGTTCCTACAAGTCAGTTTATACTTAAGCCAGTAAGCCGGAGGCAAATAATACCGAGCCTATCGCGTGTTTAGTATGTAGAATTCCGCTCTATAAGACAGGGTCCTGCTGGCAGAGCCATATAGATCGATCGAACACCAAGAAATAAGCTTGTATAGGCTTTGTTCTATGTATTTTTAGCCTCAATTGATGTTGGTGAGATTTTGGTGATCTCGCACGGGCCACAATTTTGTGTCAACCATCAGTTTAAGGGATAGTGATATGATCCATCAAATGATATCGGCCAATCCTGTCAGTCAATCTCTCACATTTTACATCAATACACCATTCGATACAGAGGAGCTGACCATATCTCCATCTAGTATCCGCCGGTGACATAACTGGGGTCGTCATCGGGGTCGTTATCTCTATTTCAGGTATTTTGCTTGCTTATAACATCAATAAGCATCGGCAAGCGAAACGGGCGGCGTTAACCGCAGCTGCAGCTAGCAATGGAACACGTGCAGATGGGCCTGAGGTGATGGAGCGGACTTGACTGGTGGCATTGGGTTTCTGGAGAGAGACACTATATTGGACGGTAAAGACGACTGAATGAGCTAATGAAGGGCGGCATGTGAATATTTTTCATCGCCATACATATCATGACCATTCGGAGCGTAAGGAAGGCTACTTCCGAATTCCCTTTACGTGCTTTAATAGACTCAAACATCTATAATATCTTCCAACTACGACACTTCCACACCTCTTCCACAATACTCCTCACATCGCATATATCACTACAGAGCGAAACCGAACTCTATGTTTCTTTCAAATCTGGCAGGTAACATGATTAACTTCTATATAAGCCATAGAAAATTATCATTTTGGTAGAGCAAGGCGCGCGGTGGGCTTGGGTTTAACCAAAACATCATTACTCTTGAGCATGGAAAGGTGGCATCTGAGCTTGACACACTCCCATTGACGGCCTATGTCTCTCTCGCGCCAGAAAAATGCAGATATCGCGATAAATGGGCAGCAAAACTCCACATTCGTTAACACGACATTAGGGATTGGGTTGGACTAACGCGCCAAGATCTTCATCCATGTCTCTCTTCCTTTAGAAGAATAACAGATTTCGCGGGTCTACGAGCAGCCAAACCCTATAATGCCATCTCCGATGACGGAGATGGGGTTGGACCAAAGCAGCAAGATCTTCGTCTATATCTCTCTCTGTTTGAAAACATATAAGCGTCGAGCCATGTGGGAAGCAAAACAGTGCACCGCCGCTGCCATGCATGGCGGACGTGCGCGAAAAACAAATCTACAACCCTTCATGAGATGCGGGGAGACGGGCTTGGACCAAAACGACCAAAACGACCGAAGCGAAGCGCGAGGGCATGTGTGCTTGAGCAGCAAAATAGCCACCAGCTCCTTGTCTCGTGGGGGATGTGGGCAGCAAAAACAACAACGCCTACCGCCATGGGAGATGTGGGCAGAAATACACAATCCCTATCGTCATCACCATGGCCATGGGCGGGGCGTGGGAAGCCAAAGAAGGATTGTAATTCTGCCTCCTCCATGGGAGATTTGGGCACAAAACCACTACCGCAGCACACCCTATAGAAAATGAGTTGGACCATAACGCCACAAGGAACGGCAGGCCATAGGTATTTGAGCAAAAACACACCTCCACCTCTATTCCACCATGGGAAGTTGCGTTGAACCAAGACGAAAAATACAAAGTGGTGCTATGGGGATGTGGGAAACAAGAGCAGATCTCCGTACCGCCTCCATGGGGGATTGGGTCGGACTGAAATTGAAGGTTCTATCGCCATGGAGCAAGCAGCTACAGTAAACCTCTTTCCAATATCATGACGTCTCTCCACACACCTTGATTCTCATCCGTGCACGTTCGCAGCCCTGCTGCTTCTTCTCACGCACGCCCCCCTCCCTGTGGTTTTTCATGCGTTTTTCGTGCGTTTTTTAATTCAGTCTTTTGCTGCAAGCCTTTTAGGAGCGGATTTATCGGGGCAGAGCAGCAGGATCAGCAGCCGGACAGGAGATCTTGCACACGGCTTGAACCAGTATGGTTCCACATACTGCCACCCCTACTGCCCAGCCTGTGCCACCAATACAGCGTTGATCAGAACTCTCCCTCTTGTGCTTGGGTGTGGAGGCCATAGAAAGAGGACAGGTGGAGTCTCCGGTCATAGCGCGAAGCTGATCAGGCATGCAGTGTATGATGGGCCGCTTACGGATGTCGACCCTCTCTCCGACCAGAAGAACATTGCACTGTGGTGGCGGGTGTTGATCACGTCAACCGCTCTAACAAACTATAGCTACCTTTCCGGTATCTGCATGGCTTCAAACAAGATTTGGCCTGGTTCCAAATAGGTTTCGAAAAGACAGACGAAGTTCCCAAGGTGCAAGGAAACATCGTGTTCTTCGAGAAGCTTTTTTATGTTTAACTATAGGGAGAGAGCACGTTACCTAGGCATATGCAATTGAGAGCTCTGTTACAATACTAGCCTCGTTAAGGAATAATTTCATTCCACGATTAGATAAATGAAACTGGGTATTCCTGCAGGGCGAATTCCTTTTGGCAGCTTGACACCAATATAAGGACAACCTCCATGCCATAGAGAGACTCTGAATTCCTAAGCACTGCCCCGAAAACTCTAGCGAGGGCGATGGTGATGTGTGGTCGGCGGAATGGTGTAATAATAGTAGGCCCGCTCGACAATATGAACTGCAGTTTCGGAGTATAGTAAACAGATAAGGCTACCGGAATGGGAGAGCGTCGTGCAGGCTGCTCATGGTGGTTGGACTGAGTGGGGAGCGATAAAAAGCCGTGATGATGACGATGACCGCTGTCGGCTATACTAGATTACAATATCCATTATCACTCACAAGAATAAAGATTCCCACTAACTTAGACACATGATTCTGCTAAACGGCTGCTTCAACCTATCCGCTAACACACACGTCATCAACGCATTTACAGTATATTCATACATCAACACAAAACCGAACAACTCTCATGACATCTCTCTTGCTGATGATATGAACACAGGTACCAAGATGTGTGGCCCAGCAGTTATATGAACTTGGTCTTGCGAAGAGATCAAAGAACGTATCTTTACGCAAAGCCTTTTGCGCTAACTTTCCTGGCCGGCGTCGGTGAACCTCTTTGGGGAAGGCTGGTATCGGAACATATGGTGCGTCCATTGTTCGCGTCCTGTTTTAGATCTGTAAAACGAGCTGAGGGCCGCTTAAAATCTTCCTTCGGGGACAATGGGAGCACTGATACTCCGACACTTAGCCTCTTTCGGGACTCACAAAATTCCAGCGTGTCGAACACTTCGCAGGCACGATCAGAGACCAAAGAATAGCTGAAGGATACATTTGTACAAGAGAGCTCTCCTTCTAAAGACCCTGAAGGAAATGAACATTTCGGACAAAATGGCAATGAAGAAAACGCCTCCCATACTCTACTTCCTATACCACATTCGCGTAATCTGTGTTCACTAAGTATTAGCTGTAAATTCTATATTAGTGGCTTAAGAAACGCGCACCTTCGTATGCCTCATCTTCTTCTGCAGCTGGAAGATGCCATACATCAGTGCCTCCGACGTGGGAGGGCATCCCGGGACGTAGATATCCACTGGCACAATCCGGTCACATCCTCTTGTAACCGAATAACTGTAGTGATAGTAACCTCCTCCATTGGCGCAGCTGCCCATTGAGATGACCCACCGGGGATCAGGCATCTGATCGTATACCTGTCGCAATGCCGGAGCCATCTTGTTTGTAAGCGTCCCCGCCACGATCATGACGTCCGACTGTCGAGGAGAGGCACGGAATATTATACCAAGGCGATCCTGATCGTAGCGAGGTGTAGACAGATGCATCATTTCGACGGCGCAGCAGGCAAGACCGAAGGTCATGGGCCAGAGGGAGCTTTGCCGGGCCCAATTGGCTACTTGATCGAGGGTGGTGCTGTGCTTCTGTCAGCTAGTCGTTCGCCTGTAACCTGCGCCAATGGCCGCATCTCGAACTGTGATCAAGATATATAATCCAATTGTTCCACATACAGCGCGTATTGCATGGCACCCTTCTTCCCTTCCTGGCTCGGCAAAGGAACTTCTCGTCGCGCCTTTTTCATGGGAGGAGGGGCCGGTGGTCCGTCAGCGATTAGACCGGGCTTTTGCATTGGCGCGGCCAGCTTTGATGATGAGCTTGAAATGAATGCTGCGGATCCTACGCGGTATGGAAGCAGAGCTGTCGAAGGTTTGGCTGTCCGAAGATGTTAGTTAAAGTGGCGCGAAAGCTCGTAGCAGTGATGCGTACCTCGCAGCGCCATTGAGGCTGCAGACCTTGTCGTCGACAACATTTCGTCGACAGAAACAAAGGAGATACGGCAGGGAAGGAGTGGAGAGGTAAGATAGTGGAGGCGGTGATTGAAGTATCTGTTGGTGTTGAGTGGTGATGTCGAAGTTCAATGCCAAGCCTAGTCACGTGGTAAGATTATTTGAGGCTTCTGTGGTTGGTGGGTGAGCTTCCCACATCAACACCACATCAAATTTCATCGATAAAGGAGCCGCAGTGAAAAAACCAAACAAGAGCTTTTTCAAGCGGCTGTGGTATTACGACTGCACTGTTGGGTTTGACTGAATTGCAAGTTGAATTTGTCAACCCCAGTCCTGCAGTAAACTATTGCATCAAGCGGCATCCTTCCACCTTCCATAGCAAAACAGGAATTTGCAAAAGCACCATGGCTAGTCGAGTACCTTCAATAGCCTGCATCGGTATTATCGGAAAGCATGTGAGGATGTCTTTATTCTAGCATTCATTGAAAATAATTTTGGCTCATAGCCTTTCTCTAGAACAACCCTCTGCACATCTCACTATTTCCACCTGACGAACGAGCGCCACTGGAGTTTTCATTTCTGCTATCATCATGTCTCGACATATTCGAGGCTCGCCTACCCCATAAGACAGCGGATCAGGATTTCGGACTTCTCCAAGCTGTGGACGAGCGGTTAGCAATGTACGGCTGGCTCACGAACACCAGCGTGAAGATCATTATTGTTGTCGATATGGAAGGACGTCTTGCAACTACTGCTGATATCAAGAGCTCTGCTACCATTGGGTTAAGAGACGCTGACTTGAAGCCGGTCAGTTAAGGTCCTAGAAGAATTTTTCATGTTGTCCTGTAGATCTAATTTCGTAATAGGCCTTCAGAGCATTGCAGACTGCATACATTGGCTTGCTCCGTAATCCGTTCTATGACCCTGATGAACATTCGCCAGTAACTGCGAATGCAGAGCAGCGAGTCGGGTCGACGCAGATCACGAGTCGAAAGTTCATTCAAGAAATTAAGAGAATTGGGGACACTTGGGCGCCTGGCGTTACTAACATATGAGAATTTTAAGATATCAATACTACCATCGCGGTATTTAAAGCATTGGAAGGTGTTCCATTTATAGTGGGCTGCTCTCTATTAAGCTGGCGTAAATACCCTTTCTTACCTCAAAATTTCTGCTATTAATTCTTCCCTTTCGCCCATGAAATCATCCGGTCAAACTAAATGTTTCCCAGCACCCTCCAATGTTCTTTCGTATCCGAAATCTACTGTCGATTTCCATTTTTTCTTCCTTAAACGTAATGCCAAGGGAAAGAGCGCCAATGGTACATCTCGCTCGCCGAATTTGTCGATTTCCCGAGGTCTTTGCGATACCCAGCATCATCACCACTCAGCAATCGCATTCTTCGATTGCTACATTTATTAATGTCTCTACGATGCATTTACATAATACCTCTTCCACTGGCCTTACTATCACTAACCCACTCGTTCTTTACCGGGCCTTACTAGCTACACATCGCATCCTTCCCGATCCATCCCAGCATCGTCTCGGTACGTGATCTTGACAATTTGAAGATTAGTGTCAAAGAATAACAGTCTCCAGCTCTTCATCTCCAAATGCTTTACGAGAAACTCATAGACTATGAGCCTACCCTTGAATATAGCCATCGTCTCAACCAACTTAGTCGTGCAGTTGGGGGCCATAATGCGCCCTCCACCCCTTTTAATCCCGCAAAGACCGGCCCCAGGGGGATATGGTCCTCACTTTTGGCGCAGAAAGAGAAAAGACATAGTCTTGCCTTAACTCGGGTGCTTACCAGCCATGAAGCCGCACTCCAACTCAACTCTCCAAAGGCCTTAATGCTGCACGGGGAAGTCGGCACCGGCAAAAGCATGCTCATCGACCTCTTTGCCGATTGTCTTCCTAACAGGAAAAAGCGGCGATGGCACTTCAACACCTTCATGCTCGAAAACCTTTGCGAAGCTTGAGCAACTCCGACGAAGTCGATTGGATAGAGCAATAACTACCAATTCGGCATTCTTCCAGGATGAACACTCGTTATTGTGACTAGCACGAGATATGATCCAGCCATCTCCAATTTTATTCCTCGATGAATTTCAATTGCCAGATAGAGCAGCTTCAAAGATCATGTCGAATTTAATGATCGGTTTTTTTCAGTTGGGCGGAGTTTTGATCACAACGAGCAATCGAATGCCCGACGAGCTAGCCAAAGCGGCTGGGATAGATTTTCCGCCATCTTCCCGGTTAGAGTCTTTGGGATGGAGATTTGGTACAAGAGGAGCGAGTGGCACGGATTCGCAACATGGAGAATTTGCTACATTCTTGGAAGTCCTGAAAGCAAGGCGTGATGTTTGGGAGATGGAGGGCGAGAAAGATTATAGAAGGATATATATTAGAGGAGCAAAAAAATCAAGATAAATCAATACCCAATGAAACAAGCACAGCACAGCTGTCAAACTTACAACATATATCTTCACCAACAGCAACAGATCTCTCCGAAGCAGACGCTCAACCTCCAGCAACCTCAACCACCCCATCTACATCTCTTCCAAAACACTACATCCTCGAAAACTTTTCCACCAATCCACTATCACCATGGCTTAACACCCCCTGGACCCCCAGCAGCATCCTTGTCTACGGTCGCACTGTCCCAATCCCACGCCAACTCTCTGGCACCACCCTCTGGACCTTCTCCGAGCTCTGTGGTACCAACCTCGAGCCCGCCGACTACATCACTCTCGCCGCAATCTACCACACCATCATCCAAACCTCCATTCCTATTCTCACCATTTTCCAGAAAAACGAAGCAAGGCGCCTTATCACCCTCCTCGATGCCCTCTACGAAGCACAATGTAAACTCGTGATCACCGCCGCCGCCGGTCCAGACGCCCTCTTCTTCCCCTCGAGCTCAAACCCCACCACCTCACCCTGGAATCCCGGACCCCGCAGACCTCGATGTCGACACCATATACCCCGAAACTTTCTCCGAAGCCTACCAAGACGCCACATTCCCCTTCCGTCCCAACATCGCCTCCTACAATCCCGCCTCCTCCTATACACACACTCTCTTCCCCGACGCCTTCGGAGACGACCCTCCCGACCGCGCCGGCGTATCCTTTACCGACGAGCGCCGCTTCGGCCCTGCCCCAGACTTCAACTGCACAGCGGCTTTCACAGGCGAAGACGAGCGCTTCGCATATAAACGCGCGACGAGCCGTATCTGGGAGATGTGCTCGGCGCGGTTGCATGAGCGAAGTGGGGAGGGATGGTGGAAGCCGCTGGGGGCAAATGTGAGGAGGTGGGAGGGCGGTTCTCCATCTGATATGTCGAGTGCGGTATCTGAGGGTGAGAGTAGGGTTGTAGGGGAAGGGAAGTATGAGGAGCTGTTCAGATACGATACGAGTCCGTTCCGTACGGCAACGGAACCGCCGCCGAAGATTGGATGGACGCATGATTGGGGTACGGCGAGATGGGGAAAGAGGGCTGGAGTGTGGGGAAGAGGCGTTGAGGGACTGGAGGAGCGGATGAAGGGGAATGGTAAGGGGAAGGAGAAGAGAGTAGGGCAGGGAGGGGGGGAAGATAAAGACGACAGATGAAGAGTGGAGAAAGGGACTTTTAGGTCGCTTGTAGTAGACTATGTGGTAGGATTTACAATCTAGATGTTCCGATTGCGATATCAGGCTAAATATAGATAATTACTTTTGGCTTAAGACGCCTTGAGAGCTCGAATCGTGTTGGATTTCAAAATATGCTCACACAATTTGTTTCGACGTACGTACGGCAATAGAGAACATATTACGACATCAATAAGACAAGACTAATAGTGCAACATCGACCAGGATAGGCGGGACAAGTTATTAACTGGTATTCATTGCATGCCTCATAAAAGCAGCATCATTTTGCCTAGTTTCCTTTTTCCTACTTACAGCAACGATCGGGTGCTGGGTGCTAGGTCCTATCGGAATCTGGAATTCCAATACAAGTCCTACCATAACGCCCGCCAAATTCTGCACCCTTCCTTCAATAGATCTCATCTAAGCATCCTCAACAATAGTGGTGTGCAGGCCCTTGGGATCTTTGACGTTCACGGCTTGGACGTAGCTGTATAGTTTCTCCTTGGCGCCCTCCTCGTCGTTACGCTTACGGGAGATGCGGACACGTAGTCGGAAGGGTACGCCCTTAATGCCGGATTCCCAGACTTTCTTGTTCAGTTGGGGGTCGAGGCGGACGTCTTTAGTGCCCTGCGGCAATCAGAGTTGGTTAGCGAGATGGCTTTGCGAAGACGGGGTTGAGGTGTGGTGAGATGGGAAAGGTGGAGCTGATTGCAGTAAGACAGGTGGTGAAAGTCTTACATGCTTATGTAAGCAGCGGGGGATGTAGGTCTTGAATATAGAAGTAGAGAAAAAAGCATACCATGGCCTTCTCAGCAAAGAGTTTAATCTCCTTAATCGCTCTCGGCGCTCTCTTCTTAAAGCTAACGCCATGAACCTATCCCCCATAAAAGCACGTAATCAGCCAACAATCCCATTCAGTCTTCCGCCCAATGCTCGCCGCGAGGAGAGCCATAAACTGGACTTCACAAAACCGAATCTTCTAAACGCACCCGTTTGTGTAAATGGATTGTGTATTCGCGCGCGACGACATCGGCGATGGCGCTGCGGCCGGTTTTGCCTGCGGGCTTCTTGCCGCTATTTTTGCCGGTGTTGGGGGCCATTGCTAAGAAGAGGAATTTGTCAGTCTGAGGCTATTATGGTTTTACGTTCACCAGAGAGAGATTAGGAGAGATTAGGAGAGATTAGGAGAGATTAGGAGAGATAAATAGTGCAGAGATAAAAGATTACTTCAGGTCAATCGGAGAGGGGTACAATTAGAAAACTCTTACTGCTAGCGGAATTGGAGGCCGTTAGTTAGGTGTTGAGATTTGTCGTGAGTGGAAGCTTTGGTGTTGGGGTTCGTGGAGGATTTTCTGTGCGAGGGTTCGGTTAGAGCTTGGCGCACATATCGTTCCTCAACCAATGAGTATCAGGACAACCAGTCCCGAAGTAAAACAAATTGCTAGGCCAAGCGCATACTAATTCCCATGCGATAGCCCGATGTTTGTTGAATTTTGGGTACTCAAATTTCGGCATTGGGATAGCTGCGTGACGCACCCTAGGCTATATCAAGGGCATGTCATTCATGGTCGGAGGATTTTAGCTTTGTACATGAATGCTAATTGAAATCCATCATTGCTGTTAAACCGAGGTCGCCAATTTAGAATAGTAGGAAGAAATTTGCGCCGATGAGAGAATACAGGCAGCTGTATATTTTCTATCGTTTTGTAATATCCGATTATATAACTGAGAGAAAGGTTAGATGTCTCAATCTCTAAATCTTCAAATGCTGAATGCGAGCGTCATGTTGAACCATATTATATGCAACGCCCAAAATGAGCCCCATCCCATTCTCGTAATGCCAAGAGATCTCTAGCGCCTCATATGATGCCAAGTCCAATACGCCCCTAATATCGTCATGAAATGCTTTTTGGGCGACCCCCCAATGGCCTCTCATCGATGCCCAAAGAGCTCAATATCGTTCATTTCGTCATCGCCTTCATCATCTCCTTCATCTTCTTCGACAGCATCTTCGTCCTCCATACTCTCATCACTATCAGAATCCGAACCTTCCGACTCCTCCTCGCCAGAGAGGAACCGGCCATCTGCGCCCCAGAAATCGAGAGATTGGTCGTCGTCGGGATCGAGCACAGTGCGAAGGGGCAGGTCATCGCCGGTACGGCCGAGGTAGTTTCGAAGAGGAGATAGTGACCTACTAACTCGCTCCAGCATTTGGTACGGAAGTGAAGCTGGCTCGGCGGTTGACGGTCGAGAACGATTTTCATGTTCATCTTGAACGCCGAGGAAGTATGAACGAGCGGGTCTGATCTCGACCATAGGCCTCTGTGGCGACAGCCCCGAACGAATGGCGGTTGGTTGTTGCTCGTTGGGCAATTCGGTCGACAGTATAACATCCGCTGCTTGCTCGCTTTCAGGCCCGCTAAGTAGCCGGATTTCGTTGGTGTTGTATGAATCGCAAGTGTTGCATTTATTCCCCAGCCAGTGATAGTTGACGGAAGACTTTGCCGAGCAATCGTTGCATTGAATAACAGCCCGGGTATCTGCGAACTGTTCCGGCATCGGTTGGCATTCAATAGCTTGCGTTAGTTTTCGCCACTGTAGCTCCATATTCACCACACTCTTCTTGCAGGTCGGACACTTATATGCCGTCTCAATATATAGGTTGTAACATTCCTGGTGGATATAATGTCCACATGGCATTGACACAACGGCAGCTGGCGAATTAAAGAGGTATTCGCCGCATATGGGACAGTTGCAGTCGGTAGCACGCTCAACGCAGCGATGAGAATCTCCGAAGGCTATGTTAATGCAGACGTTGCATCTCTGCAACATAACGTTAGTATAGCCAAAACAGCAATTCTCTAACAAGTAATACCTTGCAATGAATGTAATCTTTTCCAAGTCCTTCTCCTCTCCGGCATATGCCACAGTCAAGGCAATGGTAAATCTTCTTGCTGCTATTATCGTCCCAGAGCTTGCAGATATCGCAATAATACCATGCCGCCTGTTGTCCGCACTCTCGGCAATGCTCTCCCGCTGGCTGAGGGGTGCCACAATCCATGCAAAGCATATTCTGAGTCTTTCTACGGTCCAGAGAATGCGTTTCCACTTCGTCATGACAGTATCTGCAGGTATACCACCGCTGGCATTGATAACACTGGACCTTGACATTGCGTTTGTAGTGTTGGCATCCAAGCGACGTCCCGTCCTCCGCAGTATCGAAATCATCGTCCTCCCCATTGTGATCAGAGTGGGTTTTTGACGATCTCGTTCGAAAGGTAGGATCAGTATCTCCTTGGCGGAGTTTGTAAGGATTCTCGGGGTCAACGTCCGATACGACTGAGATGGGGGACGATACCTGGGCGTCGGAGATGATAATGGAATGAGCGGAACTCGGCGTAAATGGTCGATCGTGAGAGACAATGCTTGACGGCGATTGAGGTCTTAAGAGGTTGTACCGTTCAGTCATGAGATAGTGCATCATCCGTGCCTTTTCTTCGGTCGGCACCTTCAAGTCCTGAATCTCATGAATCCTTGCCCTAAGATGGCGCATACCGTCGTCAGCGGGCAGGGCCTCAGACATCGCTGGCGCATTGTTCCCACTCCCTCCAGATCCAGCTCTTTCCCGTCCCTCGTCTCCAGCTGTTTCTAGGTTCGCCACGCTTGACGTTGGAGAGGAAGTAGTGATATCTAGGGTTCGGAATTGTTCGGGGATGCTGCGAGAAGGGTTTTGGGACATCCCACTGTCAGCAACGGAATCGATAGGCAAAGGCGTTGTGCTTCGAGTGTCAGATAAGCTTAACGGAGCAGATTCCGTAGCGGCCTCGTCCAGATTCCTCTCCTCATGTGCAAGGGCCGAGGGTCTTGAAGCTGGCCGCGAGCGACGAATGAAGACCGAGTAACGACGAAGTGCGCTGATAGTCGATTGGCTTTCCGAGATCCCGAAACCATTGTTCTCCGCCGTCGAAGCGCCGCTGTGGGCGGCTCCATCGCGATCTGCTGCGTCGAGTGCTTGAGCCGGTCGAAAAGCATGTAAATGTCCAATAGTTGCAGGCTCCGTGGTCTGTTGGACGCCCGAGAAGCGGCGAGCTTGACGGACAACAGGTTCAATAATAAAAGAGGATATCAGACTGCTCATGAGTGGTTATTTTATATGGTATTGCTCGACTCGAGGCTGGGGTCGAGTTGTACATTGCAGAGGTGAGAATGACTGTGTGGTACTTTGCTCACGGGATGCGCCACAAACTGGCCCGCTCAAATACTTGCCCAAAGGTAGCAAGGCCTTGACCGCACAGCAGGAATATGCCACAAAATCGGACGGCGTTTGGGTAGTAGTAATCAGATTATTCTTGAACGAATAGAGAGCAGTGGAAAGGAGCTACAGTAACGTGTCTGTTTCTGAAGGAGAGGGCCGGTTCGCGCCCCCGATGCCTTCTATCGAATGATTAGTGAGTGGGCTTCGTATTCAGCTTTATGTTTGGCGTGCGTTGGCTCTCAGAATTTATACTAGTCTCCAAGGTTCGTGGTACCAAAACTTCTTCCCAAAGTTTACGCAAGAGGGCCTGCTCACAATTCAAAGCAAAAAGATAAGAGTTCAATGTTTAGCATTATCCCTAGCAATCCCGATAATCTTGATAATTACTCTCATCCATGGGATATGGCAGATGTAATACAAAGCTTTTCCCAGCCCCAGCTCCGTAATGTCGCCTACACCAACTTTTCCTATCACAGCGGTAGATTTCTGGCATAGTATGAGTGGAAACCTTCAGCACTCCTCACTCCGACCTATCCAGAACCCACAGAAACGACAGAAAAAAAGGGAAAGGTCCTGAGGTATTACTCCACAGCTAGACTCCACCACCAGCACAATCCAAACCCTGATGTGAACACCAAAAACCCGAAGATTCCATAAAAGAAACGCTCAAAGTGGTATCTAAAACAAAATGAAAGCTGAATGGAAGGGTGACATTGGTATCATGACCGTGACATGTGAAACAAACCAAAGTATGTTAGGAACCCCGAATAAAAGACATCTAAATAAAACACAACTGGAAGATGCAATGATGAGCTCCCGCGCATAATCGCCGTGCACGGTCATGATATCCAAACAAAACATGATGCAAAAACTTGTGGAAGCCGAAGGAAAATAAAGTGTAATCTAGCACTGTGGGGCGCAGGGTGCAATAGTCTACCGGTCTTTGACCGTTGATGTTGAAGAGAAGGAAAAATTGCTGAGAAAGTCAAATCGGTCTCTCGAACCTTCACGACTACTAGCTGAGAACGTGCTTTGCGCGCTACTGTCAACCTGCGGACTAGGTTTGATGACTGGCGCTGGCTCGCGCGGTTCAAGGAGGAGTGAGCGACGGTAGTAGCTCTGTACGTTGGCCTGGTCGCTTGATCGGACTCGTTGGATTTGAGACTCCATCCAATCTTGCATTTCTGGAACAGGGATGAGGCGATATGGAACTTGAAAGCTTTGGAGCTGACCAATGATCTTGGCTGTGCGCATATGCTTATCGAAGTTGATTACCGAAACACCTTCCCGGCTTCCATCGCCAGGCAATTGACGAGTGGTTTGGTTGCCAACATCTACGAACGTAAGATCGGTGAGGTAGATGCCGACAAACGGAATGCAAGGCGCTACGTGGTTTTGCAGGCGTTGACGAAGGACTGCATAATTGCGACCGACATCGACGATAACTTTCAACTCATCGAGGCGACCTTTTGTCTTTTGCGAAACCAACTCCCAAGTTCGCTTCAGTCGCAGAACCATTGATGAGTTGAGTGAGCAAATGATAGCCATGAGCGAGTCATAGTTGTTCAGTTCCAAACACTTCATTGCGATCTTTACCCAGTGCTTGATGATAACGGCACGCTTCTTCGGATCCTCGAGGAAGAGAATCGTATCTGCTACGAGATTTGCAAGATCTGTTGACAGGGTGGACATAGCGCGAACATTGAGGGCTTTCGAGGTTGTCTTCTTAGTCCATTCCGACCCAAGAAGCTCTTCCGGCTGGATTGAGCAGAATATCTTTGACTCGATGATCGTAAATTGTCTAGCAAGCTCAAGTGGGTCAAAGTCCAGTATGCTGCATTGGGAGACTCCGTTCCGCGCATTCTTTAGGGCGTTGAGCTGGCTCTTGGATATAATTGGGGTTGGCGCGTTACTGTCAACCGCGGAATACACCGTGCTTGATACTCCGGTTTTACCAATCGAAGATACCAGGCGAGGAACAAGAGCTCCAGCGTGCACCTCAGTGACCTTGGCAGTTAGCTCAGCTAGGCGCTTGCCGGCAGCTGGTAAAGCGGCTCTTAACTTTCCAGTGGCGAAATTGAGTATCAGGCCAAGTGCCGACGGGTCCATGTCTGCCTGCCAGTGACTCTCAAGCCAGCCTTTGAACACGTTATATACTCGAAGACGGACTGGAATGCCGATCTCTTGACTTTCACCGATGTAGTCGAATCGATCAATCAGGGATTGCGCGAAATCGACGGGAGTTGTGAAGAGTCGAAAGGTCAGGTAAAAGGTTGTGACGAACATCGCATCAGGAGTTGATTCATGGGTGGTCAATTGCTCCACAAGCGCGGGGAGTGATCCACCAGAGATCTGGCCCTCCTTGTTATAGACGAGTTCGTGTGCAAACGTAGTCTCTAGTAGCTGTTCCTCGACTCCAGTAGCCTCTTCGCTTGCAAGGGATCGAAGTTCAGATGCGCTGCCAAAACTGTTCATCAACGGCTTTTCACTATTGCGGATTGTAGGCGAGTGGTCTGGAGTGGTAGCTCTTGTCGAAGCCTGGGAGATGATGCTTGCAGTGTCGCCTCGTACACTACTGGGGTATGTACTATTCGAATCTGCGACAGATACATTGACACTATCCGCTCTAGCAGTCTTTCCGAAGAGTCGGTGAGTGGCACTAGCAGGGCTTTGCGACGGGTCGCTTGGACTCGGTTGCGGAAAATGAGGAGTGGGTAGCTGGCTTAGAGGTGGCAGTGAGGATCGCGAGGACCTGAAGGACGCTGCGGTCGGGCTCTCGACGATGATTGGATGTTGAGAGGGCTCTAGATTCGGAATTGGCGAGGGTGCTGGGGGTTCAGGAAGAGGTTTAGACTCGGAGATGAGTAACGGTGGTGGAGGTGGCCGCATAGTTGGCTCTGGCGGTGGAGGTAGAGGCTTCTCGGTTTCTACCGACTCTAGTGATTCGTTCTGTACTGAATTTTGTGAGAAACTTTTATCGGTCCCTTCCATAATAACGTCTGAAATCCCAAGGCCAGAGTGCTCGAATTCAAAATCGCCAATGTTCTCGATAATGAATCTAGCCTTAGTGACACATTCTCCTGCGGAGCGAACGCAGCTCGTTGCTGCAGTTACCAATTGTTTTCCTGAGTCGGGCATGAAGACATCGTCGCCATTTGGAGATTCGGATGAGCTGAACATCTCCTTAGTGGCCTGCACAAGTTCGGCTAGTCGAGTGTACATCATGTCCCTTGCTTGCTCAAGTTGATCGGATCGTCGTGAGTCGCGTTCCCATACTTCGTTGACAACAGCGAGGAGTTGTCGACACGCGGTTACGGATTGTTGAGTTGTAAGGAGAAGCTCCGAAGAAGAGCGCGACTGGAGGTGCAATCCAATAAATGAGCCGATGAAACCTAGGAAGGAATCGTGTGCAGCATTCAGCCGCTCTGATGCAAGGTTCTGTTTTCGCAAGCCTTGCGACTTGCCCGTGTACGACAGGCGATGCGTAATAGATAGCCGCTTTGCTTGCCCTTGCGGCTGTGTGCCAAGCAGTGGTGACTGGAGGGAGTCCGGTTCTGACGGGATCGTGAAGGCGACAGATGCGCGGCTAAAACTACGTGGTGGCTGGTTTCTCGTGCCCTCCAGCTCTTCTTGTGTTGTCGCCGGGTTCGCTTGTGACACGGTAGCTGCATGGCCGAAAGCTGACCCGTTCTCCGCATTCTGATTTGAGAGCGTTCGCGAGTGTGTAAGCTCTGGGTCAGCAAAATCAACTGGTGGGGTAGGTGGCCGGTTGCTACCATCAGAGAGGTCGAAGGGAATAGCCACGGCATCCTGCGCCCAGATGTCGAGAAACCGGACAGCTCGTGTCACTAGCTTGAACGCTCTCAAAACCAACTCGTCCAGCAGCTCAAAAACGGTGACTGTGGATTGTTCACTCTGCAGCATTTCTTGTAATTTTTTCGCAGTTTTAACCAGGGATGAAAGGTCGCCAAGCAACCCTTTTCGCATTCGCCTAAGGCCAACGTGAGCCTGGATTAGAGGCGACTCCCTTGTTAAGCATTGCGATTTTTCCTGTAGATGGAGCGTTAGTAATTCTCCTGCACAATGCCTTGCAATGATTAATGACGTTTGGACATACCAGGAAGAATCGCACTCCTGCGATCATGCTCCTTACATAGTCTTGCTTCGAAAAGACAACCAGGTCACCATTTTCTCCATCTCGAACGAGATCCCAGAGATGTGTTAGCGCGGTTAGGAGGTTGCGAATGGATGGATGGTCGTAGGCTTCGCAATAGTTTGTTGGAAGCCACCCTCGAGCACCTGATGCCAGGAGAGTACCATCAGCCCAACCATTTGGATGAACCGAGTGTACCAGTATCACATCGCCCTGGTTGATTGGCACTGTGATTGACGACTCGTCCGTAGATGAAGAGACTGTGGAAGTTGGGTGGAAGTGGTAGAAAGCCCGTAGGTAGTTGTGGAATACAGGCTGAGGCTCTGTTTGAGGCGCAAAAGCCTCTCTTGATGTTCGAGGTGTTAGTGGAGGTGATATCTGCGACTGCGATTGCGATCGTATTGACGTGGTCCGCCTGCTTCTCGATGATGACTGTCGTGTGTGTCGCGATGCTTCACTTCCTTTCCTCTGGGGCGACTTATTGATCACAAGTGGCGCCACAAAAGCGCTTGCGTTAAAAGCCTCCTCTTCTCTGTCCAGAAAGTCGGCCATTTCTCCACCTCGTGACGATGACGCGAGCATGAAGTCCGTGCTGGTCGTTCACACAGGAAACCAAATTCTCCACGTAGGTAATTGCAAACAGTAGGGCGCTAAGTGTGCGACGCTGGAGTTAGACAGCGAAATTCAATCATTGAGTCGAGTGATTCCTTGGTACGGTGGTAGAGTTGGTTTCGGTGGATGGTGCTTCACTCGAGGATGCGATATCGATTGCTGCGTAGGAATTGGTGTGGAAGAGTTCGTCGTGAGCCAGCCACAGAAGCTAGGAGTGTTCGTATTTACTCTGATTCTTGGTGTTAGTTTTCCATGCTTCTGTTGTGTTGGCCAATTGACGAGGAATGGGGAAGGGTCCGTTCAAGAATGTGGTAATGGGTGTCGACGACGGAAAGGCACATACCCGCTTGCTCGTTCCTGCGTATTTCCACAACTGAGGCGGGATCGACCCAGAGACTGTCTCAGAAGGCAATTGACCCTGCGTTGTCCCCCGCAATGTGATAGGGGATCACTCTGAGCGATATATTGAGAAATTCGCTCCGGGCCTGAGAAATTTTGCTTATTTTGGGATCCCAGAAATTTGTCGCAATATGATGAGCACCGTTAATGGCCGCGATGGATCTTTTGAAACAGACTGCTAAACTCGTGAAGGCGGGCTCCAGGCTTCTGACGGATGTGGTTTCTGCTATGCAGATGTCGCCTCAGGACCAGGATTAGACGTGTGCAGTGGTTTCTGGCGAACCCAACACATACACACACTGTTTCTTGTAGTTGGAACCTCTTATAGAGCGTGATGACAGACGTCGAGCGAGAGCACGAAGATATATTGAAGCAGGAGCTGGAGTCAATGCAAGGGTGTTGCCTGCTTCCGAAGCGCGGGAGGACTATTACAGTGGTCGATATTGGTACAGGTTCGATGTAGGGATGGTGGCTGCGAGAAGTGAAGAGCAGAAACAGATGAAACTAGCAACCGCGCAGGCGATGCAGCAAAGTCAGCAGAAAGAAAAACGAGGAAGCAAACCGCGTTAGTGATACTCGACAACAACGGCGAAGTCACCCTTCTCGAGAAGTTGGCGGGCCGCACACGCAACTAAACTAGTATTGGCTGTTGACTGGGGTCCAGCGAGAGTTCGTCGAGCACGGCCGGCTTCACAACCACTTTATCCACTAATGTCGGCCTGGACGTCTTTGACGGGTTAGTGATGCAAGCCACGCTCGTTCGGACAGAGGCCTCACACGCGTGGAGAACAAGGGGGCAGCAACAGGACTGGAAGCATGTGCTCTAAAAGCGCCCCTGCGCACAGGGGATAAAAGGCAATAGCCGTTCACCACCATAGACATCCACCCGGCCAATGATCACTCTACGATGGGGAGAGACACGGCACAAGGGTAGGTCAAGTGTTCCCTCGGAAATCCTTTCGATTACTCCTTCTCGAAATTTAAGACTGCCCGCACTCTTCTGTCATCCATCAAACTTTTTTCGTGGACGGCGTCGCCTCATGTCGACAGCAGAACTAAACTGCCACAGTCCCGACGACGCAGCAGGCCGGCATGCTTGGCGCAAACCGAGCGAGTGCCGAGCTGCAGATGGGCTTGCGGGCGGAAGCTCCAGCTTTCTTGCCCCGGTCCATAGATCTCTCTCTGAGCTCAGGTCCGCATTGGGTGCTGGGATACTGGGATGGCCAAGATGCCAGGATCGTCAAATCTCCCCACAATATCACGGCTACCTGAGAAAGGCCTTTCTTCAGGAACACTGCCAATCAAATAAGGGGGTCATGCTTTTGCTGGAGCCGTTGGTTGAGAGTAAGATCGGCATCAGAAATAATGTCCGAACGGCAGCTGAACACGCAGTCTCCCTGTAAAACGGTCGCGGCTCGGTCAGGCAAATGCGAAAGACGACTTCTCGGAAGATTTTCACACTATTCTAATTTATGGGCAGTCTTGTCGTGGCGTCGACGAGGATAAGGCATCAAGGGTAGCCGGCCGGAGGCCTGGGGACCAGCCGACCTGCTCCTCACCTGTGCTGTGATGAGGTGACCAGGATGCAGACCTGGACGCCAACTCGTTGACATGGAAATTCTAATGCAGAGCAACCCACACTTGGGAAGCGGAAAAGGTCCCCCTTTGCGAAGGACTTGCAGTGTGGCACAGCACGCCAGGAACATGGTCGCCAGACTCCTCCACTATTCAAGCCTCAAATTTTCGGTACTAGAGGACTGCTGGTGAATCCTTCAGAGAAGAAAAGAACGAAAAGTTTCATGTTGACGAGGATCAGTTCACAAAAGGCGCGCGGGACGCTGCGGAAGAACGTTGTACACAATCTCCCGGACGGGTGGTTTAAAAATGGATTGCGATATTTTCATTGTCGTTATTCCAACGAGTTATTCCTTCGTGCTCAGGCCCGTTGGCGAGTACGATTTCTAACCAAAGAGGAATTGCTTGGACAGCCAGGCGAAAATTAGATATAACACGTAAACCAGTTAGGACCGCTAAATCCCACTTAATCAGCCATCGCAAAAGCAATTTTTCGCCAAAGCCGTTGTTGATCAGCGGGAGATGAGCCCAAACCGGTGGTGGAAAGAAGCTAACATCAGACCAGAACATTGTGAAACCCCTGCCCAGCTTTCTTCCCGGCCAATTGGGTATTCAGGCGATTGGAGCCCCAGCCTCAGATCGTTTGGTATTCACTGCAGTGGCGACTTTTTAATTGTCGGCATCCCTCGGTCCTTTCCGACGCACGGTCATGTGTTCGCAGTTCATTGCTTTGAAATGAATGTTCAAAAGAAGTCTGACGATAGTTGTACAACAGGCACGTTTCAGGGTGCTGTCAATGATGCCGTGTAACCGCGGGAGAGAACATTGAGCGTACCAACCACACAGCAACCACATGCGTGCGCTGACACCTTGGCTTCAATCCTCTTCCTGCAGTCACCCGAAAGTGGCCCAGCTATGGATTGCTCTCCCCGTAACTCAAAGCCCTGCGTCCACCAACTTCCAGCGGACTGATAATTAGCTTAATCTTTATCGAAGCTGTCCAACCAGCTTTGTTTCAACAATGTTATCGAGCGACATATTCAGCTGCGTGGTCTCAGCCTTTCACGAACCCCACGCTATTAATTTCCGATCTTTCTCTTTCAGTCAAGCGCGCGAGACCACTCTGCCCAGACGGCTAAAATTGATATTCGCTGGGTGGCCGTCTCAAGTGCTCCAAAGTGGAGACTCGAGAGCACCGGCTCTTGGCGATGAATGACACGATCGATTGGTGACGGTTCAGATTCGGGCTGCGGAAAAGAGATCAACAGATCTGTGCCGTCGGTTCTCTCTGTCATCCGCTCCAAAAGAAGCTCACAAACAAACATGCAAAACTTGAACAGTATTGGATATCCAGCCTTTGGCAGATCGGCGTGTGACCCCTCTATTTCACCAATACACTTATGCTTCTAGGTATGATTGGTACAGCATTCTGGTCACACTTTCTCAAAGTCCAGTTCTCGGTCATCTCCTCAGTCTGATCTCAATCATGTGGTCAGAGCAAGAGGAGAGGTGTTCGGCGGCAACGGACTTGAATGGCGCAACACAACACAACCCATCTCGCTCATGCTATTCGAATAAGCTCTACGGGCTAGGTTTGCATGGAAGCTTCACCTCAGTTTGTCCATCGTGCCTCTGACAAGTTGACAACACCACAGCAGACCAGCCTGTCCGCCAATCCATCATGATGTGCCATTTCAACCACGGTTGAACTCTCCGATTCTTCCGGCTAGCCAGAAGCTTGTTGAGAGAACTCCACTACTCTTCAAACTAGGAAAGTCAGCCTCGGGTTGGAATATTGCTCTCAAACTCCGGACGACTTGTTGGTTAGCCTCTGTGATACCGACGTCATGGACAGCTTCATGAATCATCTAGCGATAGTTTTCTCTGCATCAGTCGATCTCAGCGGTGTACCTCTCGGTGACTGGGTTTATCCCATGAAACGTTGGGGTCCTGTTTTTATTATGTTTCTTTCGCCATTAAATTTGATTGGTTGATTCAGTTCACCCGGCGCTTCCGACAGCTTGAGGCTTATCGATAACAGTAGAACCCAAATCAACGCTGCAAGGGATAAAACAGCAGGGCCGCGGATACAGCTTGCGATAATTCCCCTTTTGTTGAAGATCTCCAAGGGACGTGAGAACCTTACTGTCCTTAAGTCAAAGATTTTCGCAAGGATTAACAAGTGAAAAGTTTCTAGTTACTCGCCCGCATCACTTGTTCCAGCAGTTTCGCGTCGTGTCGCGACTCTGCGGAGTCTGGTCAAACTTTCCGTCGTCCTGATTCTCTTCATGATCGTCGTTTTAGGTCTTCCCGCCCACATCACACCTTCAAAACAACGCTCCTACAAACCAAACGGGTCTTCATGGCTGCGGGGAAGCGGCAGGAACACAGTACTCGAAACCACTATTACTCACATATATGTAGCTTACACGTGGGCATAAGAGCGTGCGTGTCGTTCAGTTACGTCGCGACTCGTGATTATGCTTCGAGGATTCAAGAAACAGTCCGAGTTTGATACGAACCAGCAACTCGAACCGCCCGAGTCAGTCGACTCCGTCAATCCTCACCCTTCAGCATCTACCATCACTTTCAACCTTGAACGGCGTCTTACGTAGTACCATGCGTAGCCCACTCATGAAGCAAAACCCCCCCCGTATCCATCTCAACATTTTCACTATTGAAACCTCGCGGCATCGCAAGTCACAACACTGTGGATACTTCGCGATAACCCCCAGAAATATTCCCAAAGTGGCAGTCTGAACCCAAAATCCGCCTTTTTCACGCTTTTATCATGTCACATCGTCCGCGCAGATCAATTCTGTAGTGCATGTTTACGATCCGCAGGAGGATTCCCTGCCCCCATTCAACCCGTACGGCGACTTGCCAAAACCAACCTTCACCATCCGAGTGGGGCAATTGCATTATTTTCCGATGGAGTTTAGTCCGCCCGTCACGGGAATCCCCGTCATGACGGTTTCCTACATGCCAAGGTTATCTGCAGGTTGATCACAATCTCACCGCACCCAATATGTATTGATTCATCGCTGATCACAGGAAAAACAGCCAATGGGCTATGACAACATTTAAACAATAAAATAAAATATTTGCCCCGACGAAACGAGCCTTTATTTTGCCGGCCTGATTATCGAAAGAAGAGTTGTGCGACACCGATACGGTTTATCAACACCATTAGTTAATGTTCTGACTGACTCCTTCTGATTATCTCGTGTACGGGACAAGTGACCGTGAAACGCTTACTAGTCTCAAGGAGACCTATCAAGTGTCACACATCAACAGGAAAAATCCTCTCAAGGTTTGTCCATTGCTACGCCACACAATATCGTCGTCTTCTACAAACTGTTTCCAAGTTTACTCTGCCAGTCAACCTCTTCAACTAATCGAGGATTGAGTTCAATCGCGTTAACATGGTCAATAATTTATAGCGCTGGAACATCGCTTTACACGTCTTCGCTCGTGAATAATCTACTGCACCAGAAACAAGAAACATCGCTTCTCAGCAGAACCAAATCGCCAGCCCCTCCACTTCCACATCACTGCCGAAATCCTAACTTCCTCGTCCCAATCGACAACCCATAGATATCAAATACTCTAACCTAAGCACCTCAGTACGCCTTGCAACCTCCAAACCGTCAGTACGTACCCCATCACCGTTCCCTTTCCAGCCATCCTACCTGCCGTCGCATAGCTACCCAACCTCCCCAACCCCCTGCCTGGGATTTCACATGCACCCGCATCCGGACAGCTCTCCAGAATATCCGCTGCCTCACTGTGGCCTCGCACGTTCTCTACGCGGGGTTGGGGTCATTGTCTTGGCTGGAGTTTATCTTGGCTGGAACTTCCATCCGCCACCAGCAACCAGCAAAACGTAACCGACACCCAGCACCAGTTTGATAGCGTGCGGCGAGCAATAAGTACATGCAGCAAACGCTGAATCGCACGCATGGAGATAGGGTAGCTTTGTAGGGGTTTGCTTGTATTTGCATATACTTTTACGGGTTGTGGGTTGGGAAGGAGGGGGTTCGTTGTAAGTGTGGAAAATTCACTATATGGATATTAGGTCGCGCAGGCATAGTGGAATGGGAGGTAGGGATGGGAGGTGTGACAGGTGCCTGGGTCAGAGTACAGTAGCACAGCAGATAACGTGTGACGGGTGCCTGGGCCAGAGTAAATTGTACGGTTATAGGTAACGAACGTCTCGAACGCATCGCTTACGGCCTTGGCCTGTTGCAGGCTGTAAGATCCCGGGGGGAGGGGAAGGGGTTCACGGCTCCGTGACAGACATGGGTATATCGAGGATTATCTGAGGGAGGTGAGGGGCTGACATCGTCGATTTCGGAGGTTCAGCTATCTACCAGCAGTTTCCCATCACATCCACAGCCTTCTCCGCACTTGTCATGTGCGAAAGTACCGAAGCACCGTATGTTGTAGAATATCCTCGCCACTGGAAGCGAAGATACAACACCACCGACAAGGTATTCCCTTCCTTCATCGCTGTGGGGATTATGCTTTTGACGGTGAGTTTCCTGGGTTTGCAAGGCTCGACCTTGTCGCGTGTTTGCGGCGAGAAGAGGGGAAACGGTAGATGTCAGAAATGTGTGATTTGTGGATGTTCACATATCCATTTCGGAGGAGGGGTCAGATTGTGGGTGGTTCACATATCCATCTCGTCGTCATCGTAGTCGTCACCTGCTGTAGCTGTGTAGCCGTTCTCGCGCTCTTCCCTCTCCTTGTCTCGCCGTTGCTGTTCGCGCGACGCGCCGATTTTCCTGTTGGGGTTGTTAACTTGTACACTTTCCAGTCGTGACCACTTCTCCTCTCCCAATTGAACGTTCATGCCCATCTCCGTCTCCAAGAACTCCACCAGCCCGCCAAAATGAATGTAAAGACTCGAGTGTGCCTTACCTCAGCCCATCAATCACACCCCCAATAAATGCCCTCCCCTCCGACACCTCCATCCCCCCAATTCCATTCATCTTAAACCCACCACCAGCCTCCAACACCTCCACCCCCGCCCTCAACTTCGCCATCCTGCACTCTCTCAGATCCCGCATCAACCTCCTCACCGCATCCGGGTCCTCGAAATCGTCCGGTGCAGCCTCAAGCAGTATCTCGCCCAGCTCTAGCCAATGGTACGGCAGCGCGTCGGCCGCAGCGTCGACAGTCGAGGAGGGCAGGAATGGCGGGCTGCTGGTTGTGCCGGGAGGTAAGCGGGGCGGAGGGGAGAAGGCGGCGCCGGCGTGGTCGGTTTCAAAGGTTAGGATTGCGGAGAGGGAGGTTGGGTGGAGCCAGGGTGGGGGGGAAATGTTGGCGCGGCGTTGGCGTTTGAGGAGGAGGGCGAGCCAGAGGGGGAGAGTCGCGCGGTGGGGTGGGGTGAGGGCTGGCGTCGGGCCCTTTTTGTAAAACGTAGTTTGTTAGCGGAGATTGAGGAGAGACGGTGGGTGGGGAGGTGAGGTAAGGCTGGAATGTATGTAATTGGGGAATTGAATGGTGAGGCGCGGATGGTCACATACGATGCGCTGCGGCTGTCCATTTCGCTGTTGGCGGGGTTCAACTCACTCCTAGCAAGTTTAGGCCTTCAAGCCGCTGGCGTGGGATCACAGTTACGAGCTCCATTTCGCATAGGAAGGCGACTTCGGGAGGCGTGAGGCCCGGTGGGAGAGGTAATGCCATCGTGGTTGTTGTGGGGGGTTGGTTTGGGATGGGTGACGGTGTTGTGCGCAAGAGGCAGAGGGAGACGCGCTGGAAATTTAGCCGAGCGTCATTTTCGTGTCAGGCAAGTTTCCGTCTTTCATCAACACCATGCAGGGGAGATTAATGAAATATCATCATTCATTATGAGAGAACTTTATTTTGAAAACTGGCGATTGGCGGTTTTGCCTGTTGCTTTCGTGTTTGTTGCTGTAGTGTCAACAGTATGGCTTCAGCTAGTATCTTGGAATGTCCCAAATCCTTACCTGGTACAAGTTAATATTGCCCCAGACAGACCAATTACTAAATTGATGTACAGGATGAGGTATTCCATGTCCAGCAAGCTCAGGCTTACTGTGCTGGGGCTTTTCGTCAGTGGGATCCCAAGATCACTACCCCTCCTGGCCTGTATTTGTCCACGACGACTCTAATATATTTTTTGCCTCTAACAATTTCAAGATACATCACATCATACATCTTCTACCGTCTTACTGGGCGCTGCGATATCTTCATCTTGCGCTCTCAAAATGCAATTCTGATTTGTATGATGTTAGGAGAAGCGGTTGATATTCTCCGAAGACTCCGTCAAGCAAATCTTCAGAAAGCAAGCCAGCAATCAATTCAAGGAGATGGTGGCGTACGAGCTGCCATACTAGACGTACATACAGCCACGAACATCTGTCTTTTCCCTCCTCTCTTCTTCTTTTCGAGTTTGTACTACACCGACGTCATGTCCACGTGGTGTGTTTTGCAATGCTACAAGTACTACTTGCAGTCTCGAGAACCGGACTCTTCTGGAGGACAAGCCGCCGTGACAGTCATTGTTGGAGGTTTCGTCTCTCTTTGGTACCGACAGACCAACATTTTCTGGGTTGCGGTGTTTCCTGCTGGCCTAAGTGTCCTTGATGCTTTAAAAGGTGGCAATACCATCTCAAAGAGCGAGGCTGGAGACATCGACTGGTCAGCTCTTGCAAATCAAAGTTGGCAGTACTCGGAAGTGTATGACTGTCCAGTGTGCGATGCAACCTTAGAAGGTATGTTCTAGCTGTGCTGTGCTCCCCCGAAAAAGAAAGGCATTGCTGATGAGCGGGCCAGACTACGTCGCAGTTATTCTTTCAGTAGGACTAGCAGCGCTTGGAAAAATTCCAGCTATTCTGATATCGGTCGCCCCATACTTAGTTGTCCTGGGGATTTTTGGTGGATTTGTAGCTTGGAATGGCAGCGTGGTCCTTGGTAGGATGAGTCCCTTCACGGATGACTTTCAAGCTTACCTCTCATAGGTGACAAATCCAATCATGTCGCTACATTACACTTTCCACAGATGCTGTATATCTGGCCGTATATCATGTTCTTCTCATTTACGCTCGCAGTGCCCCTTTTACTAGGCCCGTTAGTCCGGATGCTTCTGCAAGGAGTTGTCGAATCGTCCAGTGAAGGCCATTTGGGAGGCTCCTTCAATCAGAAGCCGCCTCGAATTATCCTTTCTGCAGTATTCATTGCGCTCGGAAGTGCAGCCGTTCACTATAACACTATCGTCCATCCTTTCACATTGGCCGATAACCGACACTACGTATTCTATGTATTTCGCTTGCTGCTGCGACATCCTGCATTAAAGTACATGGCTGTGCTTGTGTACATCTTTTGCGGATGGGCTGCGATCCAATGTTTTGGATTTAAGCCAATCAACGGACCCCCAGATCAAACAATTACATCCAGAAGGAACCGTAAAGGGAAATCAAAAGCACTCGAAACCCGAGAGAATCACGACCAATCCTGCCAAGTCAGCTTCGTTATCGTCTGGCTAGCCACCACAGCTCTATCAGTTATTACCGCTCCGCTCGTCGAACCGCGCTACTTCATCATCCCATGGATCATGTGGCGATTACACGTTCCAAGCATTGCTGCCTCACCTTCGTCGTCAGACGCAACAAGAGACAGTCCTTCGAAATCGCCAAGCCTGTGGAAGAAGGTGACACAGGCATTGGGGCAAGGGTACGATCTTCGACTTTGGCTAGAAACCGCTTGGTTCTTTATGATTAATTTTTTTACTGCGTACATGTTCTTATATCGTGGCTTTGTATGGCCGCAGGAGCCTGGCAAGGTGCAGCGGTTTATGTGGTAAATTTCTTCTATCGCGACTGGACAAGGGAATTCTGGTCCTTCAAGATAAAGTGAGGCAGAGTAGCTATAGAAGGACTTATGGTCTCAAAATCTGAGGCTGCCTAGATTCTGCCTAGAATACGAATGGGAATTCCGGTGAGCATGCCGGTGCCTAAAGGTATGCTATGCCTCCTTGAGCGAGCCCGGGTCCCCTGTGCGGCATTTTTTGCAACTGTGTCAATTTCTAGATTCTCGAGAGTCATGAATATCCAAACTCCCAGAGTATTAACGATATCCATTGAACTAGTATGAAATCCTTTGAGCTCGAGGTTTGGGTAAGTGGGAGATTGGGGCTGGTGTGGCGATGCATTTCCGATTTCAGAAGTGATGGAACTTTGCATCTCAACCATGAACTCCTCAACTCCTCAACACTACAACCATTGGGGCGCACGGAACGCCAATACTACCGACTGACCTATGACGCTGACAACCTAGTTTTCGTGCTCACCGATATCTGCAAGTCTTGTGTTCGTTCTAGCTCTTTTGACGATAGTAAGGCTTCCCAGGCTGAAATACAAAGACAAAATGGGCGTTGGGCGTGGAACTGAGGGCTGTGGGCGTGAGAGCCTCCACAAGCGTAGCTCTCTGCAACACACAGAAAAACGCTGGCCCATTTCCCAGAGCTCCTGATTCTGTAACCTTCTCCTTGCTTATCCTTAGGACTCACCTCCGGTCACATTGTGCACGTTTTCATTCTTTTCAGCTGATTGCTTTGCCCTCAGCCTCATTGGTATCTATTACTTTCTTGGCGGCCCTGCCCGCCGTGACAAACAGGAGACATGGGAGACTCTTATAACCAGACATATTCTCATTTAGGCAGCAATCGAACCTCGCCAAACCACGCTGCCTGCCCACCAGCCTGGCCGATATCTCAAAACACGGCGTACCATTCGGCCCCACAAAAGACTGCGCCCAGTTCTAATCTCGTCCGTTACGAGACTAATCATCACTTGTTCTCGTCGTCTGGATCTAACCTTTCAAATTTTAGGGCACCGAATGCAATTGAGACTGTTGAGCCATGGAAGCTTCAGGTAAGAATTTTCAAACATCACCAGTTGGGGACACTGGAATGGTAGATTTTTCGTAAGCCTGGTCTAGTTGACCGAAAGGCAGCTCAAGCTTTACTACAATAGGTCGACGAGGCAGAGCTCAAAATTCTCACTTGTCCATGGCTTCTAGCCCTCCGCCTTCTGAAATATTGCTGATATTTCGTGTGCTAATCTTCCTCATAGGCCTCGTTGACATCACATTCGAACGATACTGGTTATGGGAGCTTTGGAGCATGCACTTCATCTACCCAACCAACTACTGGCGATGTGTCGCCGCACTATCCAGGCTCTATTAATCCTTATACCTACGAAGACTTCGATCTAGCTGCGAATCTCCTAATGACGGCCGGTACTTCCAACTTTGAAGATCCGCCCAAGCCACAGAGTCAATTTCAATCTTTTCCAACAGTCCGTCAAGGGGATCATGCCAATCGGGCCTCCCAGCATGAGACTCCTTCACGGAAACGAACACAAAATGACCGCGCTGTGGGGACAGTGGACACTTTCGATCAGTTGCAGCCCGCTCAAAAGGTCCCCAAGCTGGCGGACGATGATCTATTTGGCAGCAGTTCAAGTTTGCAATCGCCGTATTCCGGTGATAGGAATGTGTCCTCTAAAAACGAGTTATTTCCACACGGATTTCAGGCTGCTCCATATCCATCAGGTTATATGGAGAGTTTGCCGAACCAGAATCCTCTCAAACCTGAACTGGTGTCAAAGAAGCAAAGCAAGTTCATTCGAAAATGGTACCGAGACTTCGTGGAAAATCAGCAATTCCCCTTAGGAGATGATGAGTTCCTCACAGCAGATAAAATCAGTGCTTTGGCTATATTAATCAAATTGCAGCCCCGGACTGTTCATGACTGGATCACTAAAAATCTGATGGGTACCAATGCCACAGTTACTTCTACAGAGGATCATCGATACACTTGGACTAGCCAACGACGGGCAGAGGAGACCACGGCCCTGGGATTGCACCCACCGCAGGCCCAGGTCACCGATGATATTCAACCCTTGCCAGATGAAATCCTCGAACTCATCCAGAATCATGAGCGGGCCCGCAATAGGGTACGCACTACTTCTGATGGACGCCGTCGAGTCAATCGCGGAAAATATGAATGTACCTTCCGGTGTGGATATCGCACTAAAAACGTCTTCGATTGGAAACGTCACGAAGAGAATCATCAACCCCAAAACTTTTGGTTGTGTACAGTCTGCCGTCAGAGCGATCAGCCGATCGACTTCCTGGTTCACCGGAGTGATAAATTGCTCAAGCATGCGCAAGAAAAACACAAGGGAAGAGACCCTAAAGACATCCTTAATACCTCTAAACTTGACTACATCGCGGGCTTCAAGTCTCCTTGCGGATTCTGTGGACATCCATTCTCTTCATGGGAAGACAGAAACAAGCACATTCTGGATCACTTCGACGGGCAAATTGGCGGAGAAACATTCGACATGACTCGTTGGCTTGACCCTTGGCCTCAGTATGAGAAAGACCCTGAAGACGAATGTGATGAAGATTCCGATAGTTCTTCCGAATCTAGTGGCTCCTCTGGAGATGATGGCCCTGATAAGAGAGATGCTACCGGAGGCTCTGGAGGCGGATCGGGTGTGCAGGGTGGCGGAGAAGCTTCATACAAATGGTTCGATGCACTGCGAGGAGGTCGGGCGGCAAATAAAGGGCGAGGGAACTATCGTGGTCGTGGTACCATGACTCGCAAATGTGTCCTCTCCATGAGAGGTCCTCCCTCTGACACACCCCCTGAAGCAATGGATGATGAGGTGATTAGAGTTTCCCAGTCTTCGCACAAACCGGAGACTTGTGCGACATCTCCATTGGTCAGGAAAGCACCCCGAAAAGGATACTCTCAAAAGACGGTCACCATCTGGCCTTCTAACAATTCATTGTAGGACTACCTTTTCTTTTTTTTTTTCTTCCTTTTTTTTTCTTTTTTAACGCATCTCCAGGCCTCGCGAAGACGAACACTTGCAGCTCCATCCCACTCTTCGCCGACAAACGCTACAACGGGCACCTGTTCAAAGAAGTCTCCCTTTGCCATTCCTCGGTCGTGGCGCTCATGGCTTTGTCGACGTGGTCCAACAGTACATTACAGGAAAAGTTTATGCCAGGAAGAGATGTGGGAAATCCTCATTTCACCAAGAGGTGGAGATAATGAAAAGGATGAGCCATCCTCATATTGTCAGATTTGTTGCTGCATATGAGCAGAACTCATCCCTCAGCCTCGTCATGAGTCCCGTCGCTCAATCAACACTCAAACACTATCTAGACATTCCCAACGGCCAGTCGAGAAATCAATCCCGCATACACAAATGGACGGGATGTCTCTCATCCGCGCTTTCTTACATACACGGAAGTCGAATCCGGCACGCGGATATCAAGCCGCAAAACATCCTCTTACGAGAAGAGGACGTTTACATCAGCGACTTTGGCATATCCAGGGTTGTTTCAGAGCCTGATTCTGATTCTGAGAGCATTAGTCCTATGACGCCATTATATGCTGCTCTAGAAATTGCAGAGCGCCACTTACATGGAAGAAAGGCGGACGTCTTCTCGCTGGGGTGTGTGTTCGTGGAGATGTTAACCGTTGCCCAAGGCCACAGTGTGACGGAATTGCATCGCTATTTAGGCTTTTCAGCTTCGCAATGGCGTCTAGGTGGACCGCCAGCATACTACAAAAGACAAGATCTTCTCTTCAACTGGATTTCGAAACTTCGTCAAAGAGCTTCTAGACCAGCCCAGTATCTTTGGGACATTTGCGGAAGCATGCTTCAAGACATCCCAGCTCGTCGACCATCTGCAAGCTTACTGGTTTCAATGCTTCGACAGATGCTAGAGGCGGAAGCCGATGACTGCGTCCATGAATGCATGGTAGCTCCTATCACACAAAATCAGAGCATCAGTCAACAGCCTAAACGTATCACCGTAGAGACAAATAACTATATTGACCACACCTCAGAGGACTACGTCTTATCGCCTTCAACTACAAGGCTTCTCAGGTATAAAGACCATTCAGTTTACCAATCAGTCCGTGCATCAGCGGCCGAAAGTCCGCCAGAGCCAAATATCTCGGCTCTCAATCCCTGGAGATTCAGTCACATCCATAACACTATTCCAACGCCATTGAATGCTCAATCTAACCGGATATCTGACATGTCAGACTCTCGACAATTTATTGTGAAGCCTTCCCCGGAGGCCAGATTTGAGAAACACGTCGCATCATCTGAACCGGGAACGTCTCCAATTCAGGTCAGCTTCATACATGTCTTCGCACTAAACTATGCACCGAACGGCACTGGATCTACAAACGTTGTAATAATCCTCAATTGTGTACCTGCCTCTTTTGTTGGCGGTCAAGAAATTGGGAGAGTGGAAATTGGGAGACCAGATGCGTCTTCGCGGACTCGTGTATGAGAACCTCATATCACTGATACCTGCAAGCACTGACAAAACCTCTAGGCCGACATAAAATCTCCCAGTGGAGAGGCTATTGCTTATCCTCCAAAAACCGAATCGAGCCTCTCTTCAACAACTTCAAGCCGGACATGGCGCCGAGATTTCAGTTCCGGCCCTGTGGACATAGAGAGCAGGCGAGTTTGTCACAAGTGTGAGAGACTCTTCACGGCCCCGTGGCTGATTGTTTGTCGTCGCTGTTTACACTATCTGTGTGAAAAGTGCCCCCGAGCGCCGGACAAACTTTTAAAGAGGGAATGGCCTTTGAAAGCGGAATTCGACCTTGCGGCAATTGGCAGCCATCTCAGCCCTCCAGCATACTCACTTCACGATACGAAACGCAAGCCAAGTCGGCTGATTTCCATGCTACCATCCGACTATCAGCCAGTGGACGAAGAAAAAATTGTCTTTGACTTAATCATCCAACAGAATCAGACCATCGGTGAAGACCCAAGGGATCGCTTTCTACAAGAATCGCCTTCCACTTTCGATCTTAAACAACTACCACTCCGGAATTGCCGGGATGAATGGTGGGTGCCAGATCCATCACCCGCTGCTAGCCTTCATGTAGGTCCACCTCAGCTTCGATCGGAAGGATCTCCATCAATCGAAGGGCCTGATCGGAAAAGACCACGCCTTGGCCCAGGTCCACAATCTGAGCCCAAGGAGGAAATCAGCCACTCGAATTCGAACAGCCGACAGGGCAATCCAAGGCGAGTCAAACAGACGACTCGTCTCAAAAAGGAGAAGCCCAAGATAAAGAGAGAGCCCCCCGCATCTGAAGGCCGCAAGTTCTTCTCCAAGCTACCTTATCTGCAGAGATCTATATCACCCTCGCGAGGTGCAGATCCAGGCACGCCCACGCAGCTACATCTCCGCAAAGTCAACTCGACGTCCTCAGCTGCCATTCACGCCGTGTCAAGACTCCCTCGCATAACAAAATCGCATTCATCCTCCTCCTCCAACCGCAGCCATGCCATAAATCGACTACCTCTCATAAAAACACATTCGATCACACCACCCTCCCACGATACAAATTTAATGACCGTAACTTCACCCACAGATACTAGGCCAAGATCCTCGCCGTCTCCTGAGCTGAGGAGGAGCTCGGATAGTATCAAGTCCACTGGGAGTAAAGAGTTTCGATGGCAAGGCAGGCACGCGAACCAGTGGCTTTTGAACGATATCAGCTTCAGGAAGGGGGCGAGGAAGATAGGCTTTTGGTTCTGGGCTGGTGGGAGGGGGGATAGGGAGGGAGGTGGAGGTGGGGGTGTGGGGTAAGGGGGTGAGGTTCTTTGTGTTAGGGTGGATGTGCTGGATTTGGATTACTTTAGGTTGGGAGCTATCTTCCATTGCTATTCTGGGATGGCTAGACCTTGATGGAGTTTGACAGAGGGATTGGGGGTGGTGCGTTTGATATCCGCGTTTTTGGTGCAAGGGTATTTCATGTGGTTTCCTTGGTGTCATTGAAGGGGCATTCAAGATAAGGGGCGGAGCATTTGATATCTGCGTTTTTGGTCCAAGGGATCTTTTTGTGGTTTACTTGGAGTATTCGAACGGCAAGTGGGCAGCGGAGCGTTCTATATCCAGATTTTCAGGTTGACCGAGTCATTGATGAATTCAACGCTACTGTTTGTTAACGTCCAGGTCCCATGAACAGCGACCTTGCCTCACATGTTTTGCCTAAAGTATTTGTTCTAGCGCAAGACTCTCTTGCAGCGTGTATGATAGGATTTACATCACCTGCATCTAGGTCCCAAATTCCAGCCCCAGCCCCAGCCCCAGCCCCAGCCACCACTTTCTCCCAGAATACCAGTTGCGAAGCTGAGGGGCTCTCCATGTTCCAGGTCCGCTTTTGGCAACCACAAGAATCATATATCGACTTACGTCGCAGTTGAAGCTCTGCAATGTTTGAGCCCGAGACTTGGAGCCGCCGACGGTGTGTTGCAACTTGCAATCCCAGCACCACAATGGATAGCCTTTTCTGCTACCGTACAGGGACCCGGGTGGAACACGCACCAGGAATGGCTCGAGCATTGTAGCGAGGGGCGAAACGGCCCGGGGACAGGGGAGAGAGGGGAGAGGGAGAGGGAGAGAGTACATCTGCGCAAGCGCAAGCTGGAGCCCTGCGCTTTCGAGCCAGCTGCCGACGGTGACTGCAGCGTGCTATCTGCGGCCTCTCCTGCCTCTTAAGAAGCCTTCCCTCGCGGCGTAAGAGCTAGCCGATCGGGCTGAAGGATGGCAGCCGGAGCGGCTCCGCAAGTCGAGCATGGGGCGGGCGAGAAGCGAGGTTGCTGGACATTCTGGCTCTGCGCAATATATTGCCTTGCCTTGCGAAGCGAGTGGTAGTCGTGCGTTTTGAGGAAGCCTTGCTGGCGCCAAGTAGGACAGTAGAGTGTGTGTTCTAGGGGCTAGCGGGTTCGCTTGAGTGTCTGCAAGGGACGCGGCTCGAAGAGTACACTGAGGGACGAAAGGGAGAGCAGGAGCTGGAGAGTGTAAGTGGCTGTATGTGCGGAACCCGCTCAGTATCCGATCTGCGGAGGTGCTCCTTTGGCCGGAGTGGGAAGGTGCCGGGCGTCGTTGCAGTCCCTTGTGCGTTGGTTGAATCGTACTGCGGTACTGCGGCCAAGGTCTACGCTCACGAGACCTTTGTGATCGTAGTATTCAATTGCTGTCGAGGATTTGGCATGTCCAGCTAGTTGTTTGGTGATTTTGGTGGTTATTGTGCGTCTTACGCCCATAATCGCCTCTTCTGTCCTCCGCACGTTCTCGGCGGCCAGAGTCTGGATCTGAGCAAAGGTGTAGAAAGGCATGGTGATATTATTGTATGAGTCCTGGTTGGCGTCGTGGTTGTCGCAATATGTTAAATCAAGAAGCCTCCGTCAGGCAGGTTGCGTGCTTTGGGCGACCACGGCTGAGGTCCTATGTTGCGGCCGTGACACTGAGCCTGACTGGGTCATTGTCAGCCTACAAAGAGGAGGGTACGTATTGCAGTTCTTATTCCACACACAGAGCATTGCTGTTGAGGTGGAGCAGAAACTTCCAACATCCCCTCCTGCCTTGACGGCGTCGTTCTGGAGTGCCGCTCTCGCAACGTCGTCGCCCGCTGAACTCTCAACCTCCACGCCCTCTGCTTTCCCCGTTCTTGTACCTCATTGACTTCGAGGGAATTGGCTCCTCTTTGCTCGAGCGGATAGCCTGTGGTGCCCAGCCTTTGTGCGTCTTGAGAAGGATTCCTGCTACAATGTAGGACGATGTTGGAAGGGCCAGCGGGTCGGCCGGAAACTATGTAGGGAGCGGCTCGAGAGGTTTCATGGTAGCAAGAAGAAGCTGTGAGAGAGTCAAGTTGTGTTATGCAGCGAATCTGTCGTTTTGGCTTACGTGCCACCTGTAGCTCTCCCAATCGTGCTTGTGAGTGGTGGTTTCCAGCCCCGCCAGCTTCCTGTCGCGCTCTTGCTGCTACCAAATAGAATAGTATTGTCATAGCTAGTAAACAGACCGGAAGATGCAAGGGGAGCGGCTCGAAAATTATAACGAGTGGTGAACGAAGTATGCCGTAAGAACGTCCAGCTATCGTATGCAGCATATCGGCTATTTGAAGGCACGTACCATCTGTAGTTCTCCCAATCCTATTCATAACCTACAGTTCCTAGCCTCTTCAGCTTCTTGTAAAGCTCTTACTGCCGCCAAACAGGACATTATTGTAATGCGTAGGGAGTCTGCTCAAAGACACAGAGAGAGCGGCTCGAGTAGTATACCGAGGGACGAATAGAGCTTGCTGCAGTGTTGCACATCCCAGCAGCGCTTGAAGACTGTAATCCTATGCTGCTTCTGCATCTTAACAAGCTCTCCCTGCCTTCAAGCAGAACAGTGTTGGAGTGTCTAGGATATCGGCTTCAAGAGGCTAGAGCAGTGTTTCGAGCGGTATGCTGAGCGATGAAAGGAGCACGCTGAGAGACTGTTAAGCCGCTGTATTCATCGAATTCGCTAGTCCAACTCACCCACTATCAGTGACACTTCCTAGCCGTGCTTGTAGCTCGTGTTCATCCGCTTCTGCTTCCCGACGTATCTTGCTACTGCAAAAACGGGTCAAGGGCGTAGACACCAGCGAATCGGCTCCAAATAGTAAGAAGAGGGGTTCGAGGAGTGTGCTGAATGCCGAAATAGGCGCTCTGTGATCCCGTCAAGTCATCGGATGCACCGAATTTGCCAATCCCAATCCCTTACCATCTGTAAAACCTCCTCGCGGTGCTTACGGCTCGTGATCCCTTGCACTCGCTGCTCTGTGGCACCTTACACTCCTCCCCAAAACAGCAAAACGCCACCAGATCGGCTCAAAGTTGCATCACGAGCTCCTCGTGCGCGCACCAGGACCTCGAGAGGCACTCCTAGAGGCATGCCGCCTGCAAGCCGTGTAGCGGGCATATCGGTCCTGCGCTGAACTTTCTCTGCTCATATTGTAGGTGGATTTGTGGTGGAGCGGTTCTTTGGACACGGGCGAGGCTCATTGAAGCCATGGTGAAGGAACAGGAGGTCTGTTTCGCCATGCGCGCCGGAGCTGCTGTTTGCCTTTATGGACTTGCATCGATGCGCATCTGCGCGGAGCGTCGCTGGTGTGGATTAAATGTGGTGCATTGCGGGTGGGAGCATGCAGTCATTAGATATAGAGGATATATGCTCGAAAGAGCAATAGGAGATACAATAGAGATATAATTGGATATAGAAGAACAATGTTATAAGAAATGCAGGCCCGAGGCCGCCTAGAAAATAGCCTAGTGCAACGCGATTGCAATTGAGGTTGCGGATAGTGCATAAAATATCTTTGTGTTGATTTTCCACCTTCCTCCCTTCCTCTCGCAAACACAACCACCACTTGATCATCAACAACTTCAACGACATCAGCATGGCGTCCGCGAACGCGTCCACCAACGAGCCAAATAACGGCTTGAACTACTTCGGTGCCTGGGCTGGGTCCCTCTCCTCCCTTCCTTTCGCCGCCGAAATGGCGTCATACGCGGAGTCTGTGTATTCCACCGTCCCCGAACTCCCCTCCCTCAGCAACGTCTTCTCCTGTTTCAGCAGGACGGAGGCGGTCGAGGCGGAGGGGGTCGAGGCGGAGGGGAGCGTGCAGATGATGAACGGGCAGATGGTGCGGACGGAGCCTATGACGACGGGCCTGGGGGACGACAAGTGGGAGGGGGTGCCTTGGATCAGAGCCGACCCGAGCAACCCGTTTGAACCAGAGTGGGTGTTGGACGGGCTGGAGCGAAAGCTCAACAGGAAGGTGTTGGATTGTTGGGGGGACGGGTGGGAAGTGGCGAGGTCTCAGGTAAGATGTGCTGTTTTTGTTCTGCGCGTTGTGTGTGATGAGCCTGCTGCTGGATACCTGGAACCTGGATCTGCTGGACTGGACTGGACACTGCAATTGGATCTAACAATGTAGCGAGATGGAGAGTCAAGACAGCCGGCTATGGCACAATGAGACGAGAGATTGGATGAATATATTGCGAGTCAAGGGAAGTAGATGGGAAATCGCGTGAAAACAGACGACGAGATGTTGTCGAGGTGAGCAACAAACCTTCAACCAACTCGAAGAGGTTTCAAGAGACTTCGCTGACGATAGTAGAGGGCCATGGTCCACTGCCTACCTGCTGGGCAATGTTGAGGGTGTCATCACTCATAACTCAACTCAACGACGCGTACTGCGGTGTGACCTGGCTTCGAAACCTCGCATTCGACACCACAGGGAGGCCTTGCCTCATAACCACAATTCTACACTGCAGAATGCCATCGAATCTCTCTCAACTCTCTGTCGCTGATGCAGCTCGCTTGCATCGGTTTAGCTTGGCTGGATTGATTGTTGCACTTGAAATCTCCCTCCTCAGCACCATGGCATCGCAGGAACAGAGCCTACGGCCACTCGCCCATTCAACACTAAGACATCAACGCATGCTCGAAATGGGGTTGCGATACTTGGCTGTCGGAGTATGTAACAGCGCCTCAGGCCGAGATGGAAAAGGCTCTTGCTCGATCCATACCATACACCACTAACACAACACACGGACCCGCCATCTCGTATTCGGCCGAACAAAGCCACGATGAATCCGCATAGGCTAGCACGCTGTGAATATAATTTAGAGTTTGGCAAATCAGACGCCATGCTTTGCATTATCATGCCATTCGCCGAATCATGATGAGCTGTCGTGGGCAATTTCATTCCCAATATCGGGTGTCTTGTATGCCTTCTCACACCGACATTTCTTCATCCCCACCTCTTAACGAGGCGGCCATATGAGGGTCAATAAATACTCTGTCCAAACGACTATTCGCGCAGACATGGGGCAGGGAAAAGCCATGCTCTCTCAGCAGCTCCAGCTCACGGCGACCAATGACACACACGGGCTGTCCGGGCGTCGAGTCCAGACCAGCGCAGACCTGTGCCAAATTGCTGGTCTCTGCTGGGAAGCCGCAAGAGATAAAGGAAGCTGGATAAGGAAAGAGTGATC